>SJYG01000223.1:772269-862237 GCA_006410535.1 Litocranius walleri | reverse complement strand
TTGAAAACATGGCCCACTGGCCTGCTTTCCAGCATGGGTGAAGAGGAAAGGCTGCTCCCAGTGGTAACGCCTATGCTGCCCAGAGTCCAACATGGCCACCTAGTCCTAGTATCATATCTCCTGCCTCCTGGGGACATTAATTTGTGAGAACTAGACTGCTAGCTTTCTTAAGATAAAGACTGCTTTTATCTCGATCAACTTTGACTTTAAAGCCTTTAACCCAAAACCTAGCACACAGTTCTTCCTTGTACATTTGTTGGATGATATAAAATATCTTGTGGATGCATATGACATTTCTTCCCATACTGAAACCATGCAATTGAAGTACTACCCTGCTCTAAATCTTTGATGCAGGCTGGCATCATAGGTGCCCCTGATGTCTGCCATTAGACTCACTAAATAAAGCCAGTTGTATGTCTCTGGGCTGTCCCTGAAGTCTTCACTTTGCCATTTGACAACTTATTATCCTAGCAATCTCTTCTCCAAAGAAGACAGGAATGCATATCTCATGAAGTGTCTAAGAAGAAGACATGAAACCACGGATGTGGAATGTGGCCCTAGTATCTATTTTCATGATGTTCTTATCAGTTTTTTCTCCAAGTAGGCAAGGTTCTCCATCTTCTTAGATGTCCATGCAGATCGGTTTGATTTTCCATCCAAGCTACAAGCAAGAGATTACAGTTCAATTCTCTGTATTCTGTGAAGTTTAAAATCCACTCACCAAGGACACTGATGAAGGTAAAGATTTCAGCGAGAGCTTTGTGATTTTGTTCAGATCTTTAAGTGGCCTAAAGGGGAAAACTAGGGTAGGTCAGAGCATATATAACTAGGGGCTCCTGGTCACCATCACATGCTAAGAACCCAAACTCCCCTGAGTACTTGGAGCCAGGAAAGAAGCATGAAGTGGCTTGTGCTCCTCAGGCTGATGGCCTTCTCAGAGTGCATAGTCAAGTAAGTATGGGGACTGTAAGTTGCATCATATTCCTTTCTTGGATTTTCCTTTTCATCTGATTATTCTTCCACCCGTCATAGAAGGGAATGGAATATCTCCCTAAGAATCTTAAAGTCCAACTCTTTCTTATTGATAACTAACTTGCTATACGAACTGTGGACCCCAAGTTCTTTGTGTGGATTTGCATGATTGCACAACTTTTGGGGTCCAGTCATGTCATGACCTATTGAAAATGCAACTCCTTGCAACTGTTCAGTGCACAGTCTATGCAGATGTCTATGTGGTCCTGTGGAATAGCACTTTTCTACATTTTATTCAACATGTCTTCTTTTTACCCTGTCTCCTTCAGTGTATATGTCTATGCCTATATCTCTGTATCACTGTCATTTATCTCTCCATCTCTTTGGAAGTCATTTGGAGTGTATTTCTCTCTGTGTTGTTTTCTTTTAATTTTTTTTTTTTCATTTGACTCATCCTTCCTTCTCAAGCCTTTGAAATTCCCTTACTTGTTCCCTATCTCTTGGATTCTTCTTTCAACTCTCTATTCTCTTTCAACTTGGAGAAAGATACACTGTTTTATATGCACTCTTTTATACCTGAGAAGCAGTCTGACCACCGCCAACTCAGAAACCTCTTGCATTTCAAACTGCTTGCTTTTAAAAGAGGATGAGTCCCCCTTCTACTTCCTGGTGGGAGGGGGTTTCAGGATTGGGAGCTCATGTACACCTGTGGCTGATTCATGTCAATGTATGGTAAAACCAATACAGTATTGTAAAGTAGAATAAAGTAAAAATAAATTAAAAAAAAGAAAGAAAGAGTGGGATGGCAACAACACTGCTAATGGCTGTCATTATTGAGACTTCCTATTTATCAGGTACCTTATATCCATCTTTCTTCCCTAGTGGCTCAGACGGTAAAGCGTCTGCCTACAATCCAGGAGACCCAGGTTCAGTCCCTGAGTTGGGAAGATCTCCTGGAGAAGGAAATGGCAACTCACTCCAGTATTCTTGCCTGGAAAGTCCCAAGGACAGAGGAACCTGATAAGCTATAGTCCATGGGGTCACAAAGAGTTGTATAAGACTGAATAACTTCACTTTCACTTTCTTGCTCTAATCTGTTGTCTCTTCCCTGGTGGCTAAGAGGTTAAAGTATCTGCCTCTAATGCAAAAGACCTGGGTTCAAAATCTGAGTTGGGAAGATCCCTTCGAGAAGGAAATGGCAACCCACTCCAGTATTCTTGCCTGGAGAATCCCACGGACGGAGAAGCCTGGTGGGCTACAGTCCATGTGGTCGCAAAGAGTCAGACACGACTGAGCGACTTCACTTCACTTATATCCATCACTTTACTTACCCCCAAGATATTCTATTTGGAGGGTTTGTATTGTGACATTCCACCATTTTACCGAAGGGGAGATGGAGACATCACATGGTCATATGGCTTACCCCAGAGTGTAAAACAGAACCTGTATTCAAATCTATGTCTTTGCCATGGCATATGCATAGAATTCTGATAATAATGTCCCTCATAAAAATGATTATAAAGTACACAGGGCCATTTCAATGACAGTTATACCTTAACACTGACAGCTTATTGTAGCATCTTCTTTGTTTTCTTTGTTAAATGCTCGGTGAAAGAATAC
The DNA here is from genome assembly GCA_006410535.1 of Litocranius walleri. Classification (NCBI taxonomy): domain Eukaryota; kingdom Metazoa; phylum Chordata; class Mammalia; order Artiodactyla; family Bovidae; genus Litocranius; species Litocranius walleri. The sequence goes on along the minus strand of SJYG01000223.1, from coordinate 859,645 downwards.
CTCTAAGGAGAGTGAAGACCATGAGAAACACTCTCAGTGGAAAAAATATGCTGAACAATTTCCTAAAGGAACATGCTTACAGACTGTCCCAGATTTCCTCCGGTGGCTCAAATCTAACTATTCACCTGCTGAGAAACATCATGAATGTGAGTATTTTGGGAGGATGGTGCTCCACTGAGCCTCTGGTGCTTTAGCCTAACACTGGGGTTTCTCTGGAGGTTCCAGGTGGGATGTTGGGGTTGAGGAGGCAGAGACACTGGAAAACAGGGACCCAACAAGAGAAGAAGACATTCTCATCCTCAACTGTTGGTCTTTGTGACTGGGTCCAGCAATTACCAGGTGGCAGGTAAATATCCATTACTGTGTCAAAGATGTGTCATTAGTTTGAGGGAGATTGTTCCTTCTGAAATAAGTGGGCTGCTCAGTTACAGATGAAGAGTGAACCATCACTGATCAAAAGGTAGAACCAACTGCAAAGCAATTGTGTATCCCCAGGTAGAGGAATTCAGTTTTCAGAGATGCAAGAAAGACAGCAATAAATGTTACTGAAGCTATATTCTGTGTATGGCCATACGAATCACTGTGGTTACTGTTTTTACATTAGAAAAAGGGCTTATTTGGTCTTCAAGATGTTGTCAGAATACCCATGACAGCCTGAGAGATAGGCAAAGAGTAAATATATGTCAAATGAAAGGCTCACCTGTGTGGAGTTGATTGGATGTGGTCTGAGTTTAGAGGGAGTGGCTGGGGTTGATCCAGAAGGACCTCCTGGAGAAGGGGGTGCTAAGGCTGGGTTTGAAGAGATTACTGCTGCTGCTACTGTTGCTAAGTCACTTCAGTCGTGTCCAACTCTGTGTAACCCAATAGACGCCAGCCCACTAGGCTCCCCCATCCCTGGGATTCTCCAGGCAAGAACACTGGAGTGGATTGCCATTTCCTTCTCCAATGCATGAAAGTGAAAACTGAAAGGGAAGTCACTCAGTCATGTCCGACTCTTCACGACCCCATGGCCCACAGCCTACCAGGCTCCTCTGTCCATAGGATTTTCCAGGCAAGAGTACTGGAGTGGGGTGCCATTGCCTTCTCTGTTAAGATTACAGAGCTTCTCAAATGAAGGCACCAGGACTTCCCTGGATATCCAGCGGTCCTGGATGCCTAGTGGTTATGCCTCTGGGCTTCCCATGCAGGAGGTACCACTTCAATGCCTGGTCATAAATTCAGTATCTTGCACACAATGTAGCACAGGAAAAATATATCAAATGCAGATACCTCTGTGATGAAAGTCTGTGAGCTGCACGGTGGTTAGAAAGTGATCTCAAGAGATATGTGACACCCAAAGGGAGGCATCAGTGGGGGAAGAGAGGGCAGCCAGTTCTGCACTAACCCACTCCACCTTTCTCACTGTAGATGCTCTATGTGGGTAACATCACCACTGGAACACCCCCTCAGGAATTCCAGGTTGTCTTTGACACAGGCTCATCTGACTTGTGGGTGCCCTCTATCTTTTGCACCAGCCCAGCCTGTTGTGAGTATAGACCTCGTACCCGGATCATCCTTCACTTGCCCTGCCACCCTGTTTCCAACCTTGGCACCTGATGACACTCATCTCTTGTGTTTGCAGCTACACACATTATATTCAGACATTACAGGTCTTCCACCTTCCGGCCTACCAATAAGACGTTCAGCATCACCTATGGATCTGGAAGAATGATAGGAGTTGTTGTTCATGACACAGTTCGGGTAACAGTGTAACAAATGCTGAATCAGGACTGGATATGGAGGGACCACTGCTTGCAAAACAGATGCAAGACCATCTGGCAAGACACTTCCTAGCCTAACTCCCATAAACATTGGCCATCTATCCACAGGATCATATCTCTGGGGAGGCGGTGCCCATGGTGACACATGAGCAAACAAATTAGCTAACCCAGATTGTGGCTTGAGGTGTGGACTTGCAGCTCCTCTGCCCATGAGCAATTCAAGGTTCATTTTGCTGGGAACGAGAAGGGATAAAAGCACCTATGTTTATATTAACAGACTGTTCCAGGCACTTTCATGTGATAACTGGTTTAATTCTGCAACAACCCCATACAGCAGTTACTCAGATTAGCTCATGAGACATATGAGGAAACTGAGGTACAGACAGCAAAGGCCTTTCTGAAGGCACACATGTGGTAAATGGTAGAGTTAGAATGGATTTTCAGTACTGAAGTTGCTGTGGGGTATTTGGGGATAGGATTAAACTGATCGGGGGAAAATAGGTGTAGTCAAGGGCTTCAGGTATCCAGACTGGGAACTGGAGGCCTGGGAAGTCAAGAGGCCTGATAAATAAGTTCTAACTCTAGAGGACCCATGAGAGTCTAATAAACCTATGGCCTGCCTCCCCCAAAATACTTGAGTAGCTCCTGTCTCTCTCTTTCTCTCTCATAGACACTCATAGAAATATACACATATGCCCCAAAGTGAATTCTCCAGGCAGTAATTTAATAGAACCATGCAAGCAAGATTGTGTTTTTGGCCTCTGTCTTCCTGGATAGATGCAGAATCCTCAGTACATTACAGAGAATGCAGTTCATTCTTGTCATTAGGTCACAGTGATGTCAAAGAGAAGGCTATCTTGCTCTTGATTGTTTGTCCATAAGGTGCCACCAATGGGACTTGGCCTGACTCTTAGTTGCCCCACTTGTACAGAAGCCATGAGGCCAATTTGACTCACCCAGGTGGTGTTTTTCAGAGGGGCAGATGTTTTAAAATTCACAGCCTCTCTCAAATAGAACCCAAATTCCCCTCTCACCTTGGTCTAACTGTCCGTGGGCCACCAAAGACAGAGACCAGCTTCAATTCTTCTCTGAGGATCTAATGGCAATGCACCCCAGCCAAGTCCTAGCCCCACTTCACATATCTGTAATGGGAACACTCTTCTCTCCCACAGATTGGGGACCTTGTAAGCACTGACGAGCTGTTTGGTCTAAGTGTGACAGAATCCGGGTTTGAGGGCATAACTTGATGGCGTCTTGGGCTTTAACTATTCCAATATATCCTTCTCTGGAGCCATCCCCATCTTGGACAACCTGAAGAATCAAGGTGCCATTTCTGAGCCGGTTTTGCCTTCTACTTGAGCAAGTAAGTCTGAGATGGACAATCCCTTTCTCCAAATTAGCTGTAAAAAGCTTTCAGTTGCACGGAAATTATAGAACACTTAATAAAGTAGTATCCTGCAAGATAATCTAACCCAGGATAACTATGGCCCCAGGGCCCTAACTGGCTTCACCACTTTTATAAATAAAATTTTATTGGAACAAAATCCTACTACTGAGTTCAAGACAGTAACATGGTCTAGAGGGGTGAGTGAGGAGGAAGGCGAATGGAAGGCAGCAGGAAATAAGTTGAATGAAAAAGAATTATGATTTGCTTATGAATTTGATAAGGAAGGAAGGTGAAGGATGGTGGATATCTTTCCTTCCTCATTAGCATTTCACTGGGAGCCCAGGATCATCTACCCAATTTGGCTCCTGCCAGTGAAAATAGAAAGTGTAGGACACAAAATTATGGGACCCCTTGTTCANTTTGCTTATGAATTTGATAAGGAAGGAAGGTGAAGGATGGTGGATATCTTTCCTTCCTCATTAGCATTTCACTGGGAGCCCAGGATCATCTACCCAATTTGGCTCCTGCCAGTGAAAATAGAAAGTGTAGGACACAAAATTATGGGACCCCTTGTTCAAGAATATTAGGAATTTCAAGACAGGCAGAGCAGAGGTGGGGTCCCTTCTGAGTGTGGGGCCCTTTTGACAGTGTAGGTTAAGGACAGTGAAGCCCACTCTGGGTGACCAGAACCCACACACTTAGAACTCCCAGGCCTTGATTTTCCTGAAAAATGACAAGGTGGAAAAGGGGAAAGCCAAACACTTCAGCACCTTGTCCTCTAAGGAGGTTTGAATACTCAGGTCGCTGGAGGTCCAGGGCATCTTCAGAAGACATAGTGGGTGGAGCCCAGCCAAGTGATTCAGCTTCTAACCTCCTCTGTGTCACTCACTAGCCAGTAACAGACCACAGTCTGGATCTCAATCTCTCTTAGACTTGATTTCTGCATCTGTACATGGGGACTTTATTAGGGCCTTGATGGGTGGACAAGCACAGCTCTCAGACAGTGCTGTTGTTACTGTCCTCCAAGGATCCCCTCCCCACCTTCTCTCTGCAGAGACAAGCGGGAGGGCAGTGTGGTGATGTTTGGTGGGGTGGACCACCACTACTACAAGGGAGAGCTCAACTGGGTACCATTGATCCAAGCGGGTGACTGGATTGCACACATGGACCGGTAAGCCTCTCCCTCTGAGGGTCAGCCCAAGTGATGCTCCCACTATTGCACATGGACACAGGCAGACACACACACAAATGCATTCTCAGACACATAGTCACACAGACATATAAACCACTCACAATGACACAAACAGACACACAGACAAATGGAAACACACAAGCAGACACATATAAACCTAAATAGAGACACATAAAAACATGCATAGCTAGTCAGAGACAGACAAACACACACAGAGACACAGACAAACACACACAGAGGCACATACAAACACACATACAAACACACACACAAGCGAATGTATACACAAATAAGCCATGGGTTCAAAATCCTCAGGCCTTCTGAGCAAGGCTCTGACCAGGGTCCTAAAAGGGACCAGCAAGAGGGCTGTACCTACTGTCCTTTGAGGTGGGGAGCATGGTTAGAAGACTATACAGTGTGGTGAATAGAGGATCATGGAGAATTTCACCAGCCTGGACAGGGTTATTATAAAATGACCAACACTCCAGGGCTACCTAAGACATAGGAAGTTCTCAGTACAGAAAATTTCTGTTTAAAATCAGGTAAAGTTCTGAGCAAATGGGGAAAACTGGTCTCCTTAGGGAGCAACTACCCCGAAGTGGAGAGAGATTGGCTGCAGTCTTAAGATGTGAAAGCAACTAATAAAAAAGACACCCCACGTACCTGGGCACACAGTAGGCAGGGGCTATAACAGAGAATCAGGAAGGTGGGATCCAGGAGTGACCTGAGGACAAGCGACATAATTGATAGGATTCTGTGTGATACCCTCAGACAAAAGCTAACCTCTCCTTTGGAGTTTCTGTGGGCTAGTCATGTATTTCCTGACCAGGGTCTCAGGGTCTGAGCTGGTTGTAGGAGCAGTGCTGGCAGACACCCTCTCCCAGAGGAGCCCCTCTCTCCCCCTACTGTGAGAATCTGCTCCCCCTGTGAATCTCCATCTTCACTTTGTGTGTGATCGTTATTTGTTCCCCACCAGTTACAGCTCTCTGGAGGTTTCTTATTGTTTTCTCAGTCTTCATTCACTCATTGAACAGACAAGCATTGAGCATCCACTGTGTGCCAGGCACTTTAGGGAGGCAAGGAGAATAAAACTCACCCTCACAGCTAAGAAGGCAGATGTACCTGAAGTGACTCGCCCACATAGTGAATTGTCACTTTGGTACATGCTAGACATGAGGAGGAGAAGGCAATGGCAACCCACTCCAGTACTCTTGTCTGGAAAATCCCAGGGATGATGGAGCCTGGTAGCCTGCCCTCTGTGAGGTCACACAGAGTCAGACACGACTGAAGAGAGTTAGCTGCAACAACAGACATGAGGAAGGGTCTACAGAGAGTGACCAAGACAGGAGACTGAACACCGGGGGAAAGACTTCCTGAAAACAATACAATTAAGCTGTAATCTGAAAGATGAGAATACATTTGCTAGTCAAAGGGGAGTGGACTTTTCTAGGAAGGAAGACCAGCTTGTGTTAAGGTACAAAATATCCTGGTGTATTCAAGTACTGCATTCTAGGATGTCAAGAACAGTGCTGTATCGAAAGCAAAGGAAAAGAGGACAAGAGATGAAGGGCTGTTTAGGAGACAGTCAGGAAGGGGGCAACTCCGGGGAGACTCAGAGTGACCTTGATGCCTGCTTTCTTCCATTCTCTCTCAGTATCTCATGAAAAGCAAAGTTATTGCTTGTTTTGGTTGCTGCAAGGCCATTGTTGACGCTGGGACATCAGTGATCCAAGGCCCAAGAAGACTGGTCAATAACATGCAGAAGCTCATCGGTGCCAAGCCACGGGGTTCCAAGGTGAAGGGTCATGCCTCAGGGTCACTCCCAGTCTCCACACACAACAAGGATTTTCAGGGCCAACCTCTCACTCTCTCTTTCTAACAGCACTGTGTTTCATGCTCTGCAGTCAAAACCCTGCCCTCTGTTATCTTTACCATCAACAGCATCAACTACCCAATGCCAGCTCGAGCATACATCATCAAGGTGAAAGGACAATACTGAGTGTTGGTTCTCAAACTGGAGCTTGCAGGAACCCTTGGGCTGCTGCTGGGAGGAGGGCACCTTCTGGAGTCCATGTGATGTCACTGCAGATGATGCTGAGCTCTGTGGCTGGGACAGTGCCTCCCGCAAAACCAGTCACTTGAGAGTAAAGGGCCGTCTGGGACACTGATCTTCCTGAAATAAATGTTGAGTCGCCACACCATGCTGGCATGATGGGAGTCAGGGAGAGGGGAACACTAGGGTCCTCATCCTCAAAGTGATTCAATTCAATCTGAACACTTAGGTGCATGAACATGAAAGTCAGCTCCAGCAGTCCCTGAAATAGGACATGTTACAAGGAGACTGGCTGGGGACAGTCCCAATGTGATGTCTCAGTATAAGTTAACTGTCTGCCTTCCCTTCTCAGAGTTGTTCTGGTTTGTATAATAAATTGTATGATACATGGTCAGCCTAGTCCTCGGCTGTATCTTCCCCTTACTCTGGCCAGGTGCCTCCTTTGTGAGTTGGGATACCTGATCCCTCTGTGGGGAGGTTGGATACCAAGTTAAATAAAGGGTACATAGTGACTGCTCAGCCCCAGCACAGGGGGGAAGCTTCATGTCAGCTCCCAGCGGGAGTTCAGAGCAGACTGATGGGCTCAAAGAAGGCTTTGAGGAAAAGAGGGAATTTCAGGAATTCTAAAACCACAAACTCATAGAGCCATGTGGAGGGTTGCTTGGTTCTAGGCAAAACTACACTGGATTCCATGCAAATGTCTTCTCAAGGTGGTCTGCACTGGGGCAATGGAGACTTACTAGGGGTGATGAGGGTTACAGACTGACCAGTGGGGATGGGGAATCAAAGTACGTTACCCAACCAAACCTCGAGTGGCCAAAGAGGGTGAGCGTGGACCAAAGGAGGCTTCTCAGAGTTCCCGAGTTGTCTTCAAGAACGTGTTGTCGGCTTTGCTCTATTTAAGATGGATAAACAACGAGTTGCTGTGTAGCACAGGGAACTCTGCTCAGTAATATGACATCATGGATGAGAGGGGTGTCCTTGGTGCCAGGATACCCAGATTCATATGGTAGAGTCCCTTTACTGTCCACCTGAAACTCAGAATATTGTTAATCAGCTATACTTCAATACAAAATAAAGCTTTTAAATATAGTATGGATTGTGGGGATGCAGGAGAGCCAGCATTCTCTGCAGAGAAAACAAGGAGCAAGATTCAGAAGAAAAGAAACAGGGAGTAAGAAGAACTATGGACACTTGTTCTTTTCTAAATAATTATATTGAAGATTGGCTGATCTTCAGTGTTGCATTAAGTTTTGCTGCACAGTAAGGTAACTCAGTTACAAACATTTTAAAGAAAACATTTTTTTCTTATTCTTTTTCATGTGGTTTATCACTGAATATTGAATATAGTTCTTTATGCTCTTCAGTAGAACTTTGTTGTTTTTCATTCCTCTGTTTCCCCAAATCCCAGTCCTCCACTCACCACACCCTTCCTCATGGCAACCTCATGGCTTGGCCCTCTTTGGTTTTGGATGAACTCTCATATCCCCTGCTGCTGAGAAAACCCCTTGATATTTAACAAAGGAGGGAAATAAAACAAAGAATTGTGCTGGGTCTGTATATTGGGGAGAGTCACTGGTAAAGGCTCATGCTGACTGATGTGTCTCTGACTCCTCCAGAATTCTAGAGGACACTGCTATACCACCTTTAAAGAAAACAGAGTGAGTCCATCTACAGAGACATGGATCCTGGGTGACGTCTTCCTGAGGCTGTATTTCTCTGTCTATGATCGAGGAGATGACAGGATTGGCCTGGCATGGGCAGTGTAAATGCTGAGAGTGGTTCAGGAATCAGTAAGGCAGTTCCTAAGACACACTCATTCACACTTTGATCACTTCTTCTCAGGATGCTGGTGAACTGTATTTTGTGGTCTGCACATTCTATTCCCAGGAAAGAATAAAGTGTTTCACTCTTAATGGTGCTGAAACAAATCTGTGCCTCTGTCTGTGTCTAGGAGTGAAGGATCTAGAACCAAGTCTGAATGAAAATTCAGAGGAGCCCAACTCCAACTGGCTTCAAGAAAAAGGGAGACTTATTGAAATGATTCTGGGATCCAGGACACAAGAATCAGAGCGAAGACAAAGATTTTTGTGACTGGACCCAAGAGATCAGAAGTCATCAATTCTTTCTCAGCCTCACTCTTTCCCTTCACTCTTCTTTGATGGTCTTAGCCTGGCAACATTCTTCCTTAAAGCTTCTACACCTAGTGAGGCAGTCCAAGCTTCCTGCCCTAGGGTTTTAAATCACAAAGGCATCACCTAGTAAGGAAAGAAGATTGCAGACATCAAAGTTGAAGGGTGTTTTCTGAATGACCCACCTCAGATCATATGTACAGTCTTAGATCAGCCATCCTAGCAGGGACATGAGGTCTTATGACTGGCTTTACATTGTCTATTTAACCCTTACTCAGCAGCACACATGACTGTCAATTTCTCCAGAACTACATGACTGAAGATGTAGAGAGGCAGCCCCAAGGATAGTGACTGGCAGATGGTCCAGGCCATGGAAGAATTTGTGATGACCCACCAAATCCACTACCTCCTCATTCAGAGGAATTATAACTGGTAATGAAATAAACTGTATTCATCCCATCTCAGATGAACTTATCACTGGACTTCACTTCCAGGGGAGTTATGGTGAGGTACTTCATGCAGAGCTGGTTCCCTCTTGTTCCCACAACCCAGTCACCAGCTCTCTGCCACGTATGCCTGCTCTGTCCTTTCCATTCCTACTTGGTAAGTGATGGCCCCAGTGGATTCCTGAGCCATCCCCCTCCTCCAGGGCCCAGATTGCCCCTTCTTAGCCTCCAGTGCTGCTGGGGAGAATGCAACACATGTATCAGGAGACCCAGGGTACACAGAGCCTTCAGCCATTCTGAGCTTCCTCCAGGGGTGGAGCTACAAACTATTTGCTTGGAGCTGCCATGGATAGGCACTTTTGTAGTGGAAACATCAGTTCTTTCCACCAGGAGGCCCTTAGTAGATGCCTCAGCAGAGTCAGCGAGGGTCACAGGTTGATTTTCTTTCAGATTGACTGGTTTGATCTCCTTGTTGTATAAGGCACTCTCAAGAATCTTCTCAAGCACCACAGTTCAAAAGCTCAATTCTTTGGCATTCATCCTTTTTTATGGTCCAACTCGCACATCTGTACATGATTACTGGAAAAATCATAGCTTTGACACTACATTCCTCTGTAGCAAAGTGAGTCTCTGCTTTTTAATACACTGTCCATGTTTTTCATAGCCTTTCTTCCTTCCAAGGAGCAAGTGAATTTTAATTTTGTGGCTGCACACACGGTCCATAGTTGTTTTAGAGCCCAAGAAATAGTATCTGCCACTGTTTCCACTTTTCTCTCATCTATATGCCATGAAGTGGTGGGACTGGATTCCATGAATGTTGAGTTTTGTGAATAGTTTTTTGAATGTTGTGTTTTAAGCCAGTTGTTGCATCTCCTCTCCCCATCAAGAGGCTCTTTAGTTCTTCTTTGCTTTCTGCCTTTAGGGAAGTGTCATCTTCATATTTGTGGATGTTGATATTTCTCCCAGAAATCTGTATTTTTGCTTGAGATTTATGCAGTCCAGCATATCAAATGATGTATCCTATATATAAGTTAAATAACCAGAGTGAGGATGTACACCTTGTCATGCTTCTTTCCCAGTTTTAAATCTTTCACTGGTTCTGTGTCTGACTCTAACTGTTACTTTTTGACCTACATACAGACTTTTCAGGAGCCAGGTCAGGTGATCTGGTACTCCCATTTCCTTAAAAATTTTCCAGTTTGTTGTGGTCCATACGGTGAAAGGCTTTAGCATAGTCAGTGAAGCAGACGGAAATGTTCTGGGATTCCCTTGCTTTCTCTATGATTCAATAAATGTTGGTAATTTCATCTCTGATTCTTCACACCAGTTTGGACATCTGGAACTTCTAAGTTCATTTAGTGTTGAAGCTTAGCTAAAAGGATTTTGAGCATTACTTTATTAGCAAGTGAGATGAGTGCAATTGCATGATAGTCTGAACATTCTTTGGAATTGCCTTTCTTTGGATTGGAATGAAAACTGATCTTTTCCAGCACTGTGGCCACTGCTATTTTCCAAATTTGCTGACATATTGAATACAGCATCTTTACAGCCTCCTTCTTTAGGATTTTTTTAAATAAACATAATGAGATTTTATTTTCTTAATTTTTTTTATTGTTTACTTTACAATATTTTATTGGTTTTGCCATACATCAAAATGAATCCACCACGGGTGTACATAAGTTCCCACTCCTGAACCCTCCTTCCACCTGCCACCCCATACCATCCCTCTGGGTTATCCCAGTGCACCAGCCCCAAGCATCCTGTATCCTATATAGAACCTAGACTGGCAATTCATTTCGTATATGATATTCTTCATGTTTCAATACCATTCTCCCAAATCATCCTACCCTCTCCCTTTCCCACAGAGTCCAAAAGACTGTTCTGTACTGCATCTTTTTTGCTGTCTCACATACAGGGTTATCATTACCATCTTTCTAAATGCCATATATATGAATCAGTATACTGTATTGGTATTTTTCTTTCTGGCTTACTTCACTCTGTATAATAGGCTCCAGTTTCATCCACCTCATTAGAACTGATTCAAATGCATTCTTTTTGATGGCTGAGTAATACTCCATTGTGTATATGTACCACAACTTTCTTATCCATTCATCTGCTGATGGACATCTAGGTTGCTACCATGTCCTGGCTATTATAAACAGTGCTGCGATGAACATTGGGGTACACGTGTCTCTTTCAATTCTAGTTTCCTTGGTGTGCATGCCCAGCAGTGGGATTGCTGAGTCATAAGGCAGTTCTATTTACAGTTTTTTAATGAATCTTCACACTGTTTTCCATAGTGGCTGTACTAGTTTGCATTCCCACCAACAGTGTGAGAGGGTTTCCTTTTCTCCATACCCTCTGCAGCATTTATTGCTTGTAGCCTTTTGGATCGCAGCCATTCTGACTGGTGTGAAATGGTACCTCATTGTGGTCTTGATTTGCATTTCTCTGATAATGAGTGATGTTGAGCATCTTTTCATGTGTTTGTATGTCTTCTTTGGAGAAATGTCTGTTTAGTTCTTTGACCCATTTTTTAATTGGGTCGTTTATTTTTCTGGAATTGAGCTGCAGGAGTTGCTTGTATATTTTTGAGATTAGTTTGTCAGTTGCTTCATTTGCTATTATTTTCTCCTATTCTAAGGGCTGCCTTTTCACCTTGCTTATAGTTTCCTTTGTTGTGAAGAAGCTTTTAATTTTAATTAGGTCCCGTTTGTTTATTTTTACTTTTATTTCCAATATTCTGGAAGGTGGGTCATAGAGGATCCTGCTGCGATTTATGTCAGAGAGGGTTTTGCCTATGTTCTCTTCTAGGAGTTTTATAGTTTCTGGTCTTAAGTTTAGATGTTTAATCCATTTTGAGTTTATTTTTGGGTGTGGTGTTAGCAAGTGTTCTAGCTTCATTCTTTTACAAGTGGCTGACCAGTTGTCCCAGCACCACTTGTTAGAGACTGTCTTTACTCCATTGTATATTCTTGCCTCCTTTGTCGAAGATAAGGTGTCCATAGGTGTGTGAATTTATCTCTGGGCTTTCTGTTTTGTTCCATTGATCTATATTTCTTTCTTTGTGCCAGTACCATGCTGTCTTGATGACTGTGGCTTTGTAATAGAGCCTGAAGTCAGACAGGTTGATTCCTCCAGTTCCATTCTTCTTTCTCAAGATTGCTTTGGCTATTTGAGGTTTTTTGTATTTCCATACAAATTGTGAAATTATTTGTTCTAGCTCTGTGAAAAATACTACTGGTAGCTTGATAAGGATTGCATTGAATCTGTAGATTGCTTTGGGTAGTATACTCATTTTCACTATATTGATTCTTCCAATCCATGAACATGGTATATATTTCTCCATCTATTAGTGTCCTCTTTGATGTCTTTCATCAGTGTTTTATAGTTTTCTATATGTAAGTCTTTAGTTTCTTTACATAGATATATTATTAAATATTTTATTCTTTTAATTGCAATTGAATGGAATTGTTTCCTTAATTTCTTTTTCTACTTTTTCATTATTAGTGTATAGGAATGCAAGGGATTTCTGTGTGTTGATTTTATATCCTGCAACTTTACTATATTCGTTGATTCACTCTAGTAATATTGTGGTGGAGTCTTTAGGGTTTTCTATGTAGAAGATCATGTCATCTGCAAACAGTGAGAGTTTTAATTCTTTTCCAATCTGGATTCCTTTTATTTCTTTTTTGCTCTGATTGCTGTGGCCAAAACTTCCAGAACTATGTTGAATAGTAGTGGGCACCCTTGTCTTGTTTCTGATTTTTCTTTAGGATTTTTAAATTCTTCAGCTAGAATTTCATCACCTGTCCTATCATTGGTTTTAGTGATGCTTCCTAAGGCCCACTTGACTTCATACTACAGTATATGTTGCATTACATGAGTGACCCAAACATCATCCCTATCCCGGTCTTTATGACAATTTTGGAAAGTCCTTCTGTGCATTCTTGCCACTTCTTCTTAACCTCATCTGCTTCTGTTAAGTCTTTGACTTTTCTGTCTTTTATTGTGCCCATTTTTGTATGAAGTGTTCCCCTGGTAGCTCCAATTTTCCTGAAGAGATCTATTCTCTTTACAATTCTATTGTTTTCCTCTAATTCTTGCAGTGTTCACCTATGAAGAATTTCTTATATCCATTTGCTATTCTCTGGAAGTCTGCATTCCATTGAGTATATCCTTCACTTTCTCTTTTGTCTTTCACTTCTCTTATTTTCTCAGTTGTTTTTAAGGCCTCCTCAGGCAATCCCTTTTCCTTCTCACATTTGTTTTTCTTGGGGATAGTTTTGGTGACCACTTTCTGTACAATATTACAAATCTTCATCTATAGTTCTTCAGGCTACCAGACTTAATCCCTTTAATCTATCTTTCATCTCCACTATAAAATCATAAGGGATTTGATTTAGGTCATAGCTGAATGTTCTACTGGTTTTCTTTGCTTACCTCAAGTTAAGCCTGTAACTCCTTGCTTCTGTCTAAGCATTGTTGGCAGATCACCATCCATCACTCCCAGTAGGTGTGGAGCAAAAACACACAATTTGAGGACTGTTATCCTAGGTTTGTGCTTGAATTTTCACGTGCTTAGCTCTGTGACCTTGATCAAGTCCCTTAACCTACGTTTTCTCATCTGAAAAATGGGCACTATGATATTTCCACCTTATAGATTGCATGTGTGCCTGCTAAGAACAAGAAGCCTTGAGAGTGCTTTCTGGGTTCATGAGTCTGGAATAAATATAAATTATTCTGCCACTTGTGGAGAAGGAAATCTGTTTAGAGGTATGGCTGCCATCCCCAAGGCTAAATACTGATTCAAGCCAAATGACATCTATCTCTGAACCATGATTCAAAACTATGACTGAGCTGATTATTAAAGAGATAATGATTACTGTCTCAGATTACTCCCTTCTCAGCCTTACCAGTCAGCCTTTCCTTGTCAACTACTTCTAGCCTTAAATTACACTGCAAGGAGAGTTGTAAGGCTTTTGGTCTCTTTTCAGTTTCCCACATCTCCAAAGGAACAACAAGTAGCTGTTATGCTTACTTGTCATAGCAACAACTATGGCTATAACTATGGCAACAACTATGGCAACAACTATTGGACTGTACACAGTCCAATCTCAGCCTGTTAAATGAAACTGTCCTCATTTGGCCCCTCATGTGTAAATTACCTACAGTTGCCTTAGAAACCTTTCTATGCTTGCTTTTAATGACATGTGTGGACTTTATCTAGTTTTCTTTCCCAAGCATAATTCCAACCATGCTAATAAGTATCTAGACATTTAGTCAACTAACTACCCACAGGAATTGGCAAAAGCAAACCACCCATCCATTTCTTGCTTGCCCCAAGACAACACTGAAGTGATCTGCTGAAACAATGTGGTATATTGGCATGTACAGTACAGAAGGTACACTTTTTCTGAATTTTTTTTCAACCTAGTGCAGACTGTCTACCACAAGCCTTGCCCACCAGCAGCTGGTCCTGGTTTTTGCAGACTCAGCCCACTCCAGATCCCTTTGACATCCCTCAGTAAAATCCTGAGAACAAACTCAGTCAAAGCTCTCTCTCCTGCATAAAACAGTTTTTTATTTTTTAGAAAACAATGTTTGTTAACACATTCAAAAATTTGTGCTCCTTGCCTTGGATTCAAGGACCTGCACCAGAGGATGGGAAGGCTCTCATTCCAACAAAATCTTTCTCCCCTCCAACCAGGACCAGAGCCTTCACTGGACCCTGTGTCCTCATTGGTTTTGTTCAGATGTTAAGTCATGTCTGACTCTTTGTGATTACATCTTCATCAACAAAACAGGCTTCCCTCTCTTTCACTATTTCTTGTAGTTTTCTCAAACTCATGTCCTTTTATTAGGTGATGCCATCTCACAGTCTCATCCTTTTATTCCTTTTCCTTCTGCCCATAGTCTTTCCCAGCATCAGAGTTTATTTCAATGAGCTAAGTCTTCACATCAGATGGCCTAAGTGTTGGAGCTTCATCTTCAACATCAGTCCTTCCACTGAATATTGCTCTACCACTTTCAAAACAAAACTTATGCTTCCAATCACCTAACAATATTGAACACAGATAAAGTTTAACAGAAGTGGGATCTAGTCCTCTGGGAGATCTCAGCACTGTTGCCCTGCCTTTCTCTTTCCATTCTCTCCACTTAGCATATAATTGCTTCCCTGCCGGGAGCCAGCATGGGAGATCCCACCCATGGCAAAAGTCATGAGAAAGAGACCTGATGGGCAAGGTGGATCAGGACTCAAGGGGTCCCCTGGATCTGCTCAAACATCTACCCCCCAAACCAAAATCTGTCTGTTATACTACACTCTTCTGACATTAACAGGGGCTATCCCCGACCACCTTTCTCTGGAAAATTAACTTAGAGCTCCACTTAATAGTCTCCTGCATATAAAAGGAGTGCCTCAGCTCAAACCTCTCTGCTGACAGTCTAGCTTGTGTGACAGGTTTATCCACACTCTTGCTACTACGTACATGATTGTTCACAACCTCTCAACTATAAACAGCACAGAAAGTTTAGAGTATTTTGAAAGTCTTAGTTAGCATAGGGCTTTTCTACAGATAAAAATCATGTTGGTGAAGGATTTCATTGCTAAGTTAATGGTTCCCACCAGGCCTCCATACCTTTAGGCACCTGGGAGTATGTTAATCAATCTAATTGGAATGTAGAAAAATAAATATAGTAATTTTGATGTTAGCAATACTAGACTTTTGAGTTAATGAATTTTCTCTTTGTTATAAATCACTGAACTCTTCTTTCTTTGTTATACATCATCGTATCCTTGCTATGTAAGAATGCAACTTTATCACTATCTTAAGACTAAGCAGATCTTAAGAGAAAACAAGTTTTCTGATTGACTAACCTTTATCAATAGAAAGAAAGATGGGGCCATAAAATGTTATTTGGTCTCCAGACCAGAAGATATTATAAACAAATGTAAGACCCTTGTAAGAACAAAGGTATGCACAGACCACTCTGTCTTTAGATAAGGGATAGAGCAGCTGACTCTGCATGACTCTGCTTCTTACATTTATCTCTATGTACAACTTAAAGTATAAAAGCTTCCCTGAAAAATAAAGAGACGGACAAGGACCAGTTCCACGAAAGCCTGGTTCCCCCATATCGTTCTTTCTTTCCTTCTTCCTTTCTCTCTTATTCTCTTTTTCAGGCTGATCCCTTGGAGCACAGAGGCTCTCTGCATTCATTTTTTTGCCTGGGCTTCTAAGATCTGACCGGGAAGGCACTCTGCGCCTTCACTCCTTTGGGAGACCAAGAGGACTCCTGCAGCCTACATGAACAGAGCAAGTCCCTTGTCTTGGGCCTTTAATGGCTTTCTCTGTAAACAAAGGAATATCAGCCTCTTTTCTCTCCTCTATTTTCTTGATTGTAATATTCCCTCTTTATCTCTCTATATATTTATATATCTCTCTTGCTTCACCGTCCACACTTTAGATACCATGGGTTCAACCAGGGCTGGACCCTGGTACTTCCCTACAGCTTCTCCAGCTTGAAATCGTCTGCTGACCCAAAATTGTCAGCTATCCAGGAATTTTCCTTCCTCCTTCCTTTAAAACTTCTGCCTGCTCCCCGATTGTCCTCTGTACATCAGTTTTATTCAATGTCTCAATCATGTCCAACTCTTTGCTATATCATGAGGTGCAGCATGCCAAGCTTCCCTGTCCATCACCAATTCCCAGAGCTTGCTCAAACTCACGTTCATCAAGTTGATGATGCCACCCAACAATTTCATCATCTGTCTTCCCCTTTGCCTCCCGTCTTTAATCTTCCCCAGTATCGGGATCTTTTTTAATGAGTCATTTCTACCCATTAATTGGCCAAAGTAATGGAGGTTCAATTTCAGCATCTGTCCTTCCAATGAATATTCAGGACTGATTTCCCTTAAGATGGACTGGTTGGATCTCCTTGCAGTACAAGGGATTCTCAAGAGTCTTGTCCAACACCAACACCACAGTTCAAAAACGTCAATTCTTTGGTGCTCAGATTTCTTTATGTTCCAACTCTCACAACCACTCATGACTTCTGGAAAAACCATATCTTTGACTATACAGACCTTTGCTGTTAAATGTATATCTCTGCTTTTTAGTATGCTGTCTATGTTTTTCATAGCTTTTATTCCAAGACCAAGTGTTTTGGGGGGTTTTTGTTTTTGTTTTTCTTTTCCACAGCTGCAGTCACTATCTGCAGTGATTCTGGATACCAGGAAAATAAAGTCTGTCACTGCGTTCATTGTTTCTCCATGTATTTGCCATGAAATAATGGAACCAGATGCAGTGATATTCATTTTTTGATCTGGAAGTACCTCATCAAGACCATCCCCAAGAAAATGAAATACAAAAAGGCAAAATGTTTGTCTAAAGATGCCTTAGAAATAACTTAGAAAACTTAGAAAAGAAGAAAAGCAAAAAGCAAAAGAGGAAAAAACCACATACCAATCTGAATGAAGAGTTCCAAAGATAGCAAGAAGAGATTTTTAAAAAGCCTTCCTAAGTGACCAGTGCAAAGATATAGAGGAAAACAATAGAATGGGAAAGACCAGAGGTCTTCTCAAGAAAATTAGAGGTAGGGGAGTATTATTTCATGCAAAGATGGGCCAAATAAAAGACAGAAATTGCATGGACCTAAGAGAAGCAGAACATATGAAGAAGAGGTTGAAATAATATTTAGAAGAACTATACAAAAAGGATATTAATGACCCAGTTAACCATGATAGTGTGACCACTCACTTAGACCTTAGACATCTTGAAATGTGAAGTTAAGAGGGTGTAAGAAACATCACTATAAGTAAAGCTAGTGGAGGTGATGGAATTGCAGTTGAGCTATTTCAAATCCTAAAAGATGATGCTGTTAAAGTGCTGCACTTAATATGCTAGCAAATTTGAAAAATGCAGCAGTGGCCACAGGAATGAGAAGGTCATTTTCATTGCAATTCCAAAGAAAGGTGACTTCAAAGAATGTTCAGCTGCCACACAGTTGCACTCATCTCACATGACACCAAAGTAATTTCTCCAAGCAAGTCTTCAACAGTACTTGAACTGTGAAATTCCATGTGTTCAAGCTGGATTTAGAAAAGGCAGAGAAACCAGAGATCAAATTATCATCATCCATTGGATCATAGTAAAAGCAAGAGAATTCCAAACATATACCTACTTCTGATTTCTTGACCAGGCAAAAGCATTTTACAATGTGGATTACAACAAACAGTGGAAAATTTACTGAGATTGGAATACCAGACCATCTCACCTGCCTTCTGAGAAATCTGTATGCAGGTCAAGAAACAACAATTAGAACTGAACATGGAACAGCAGACTGGTTCCAAATCAGGAAAGGAGTATGTAAAGGCTGTATATTGTCCCCATGATTATTTAAATTATATGCTGAATACAGCATGTGAAATGCCCAACTGGATGAAGCACATGATGGAATCACAGTTGCTGGTAGAAATATCAGTAGCCTCACATATGCAGAAGATACCATCTTTATGGCAGAATGTGAAAAGAAACTAAAGAGTCTCTTGATGAATGTTAAAGAGGAGAATGAAATATCTGGCTTAAACCCCACATTCAGAAAATGAAGATCATGGTATTTTGTCCCATCAATTCATGGCAAGTAGATGGGGAAGCAATGGAAACAGTGAGAGATTTTACTGCAGATGATGACTGCAGCCATGAAATTAAAAGATACTTGTTTGTTTAAATAAAAATTATGACAAGCCTAACAACATTTCAAAAAGCAAACATTATTTTGCTGAAAAAGTTCAGTATAATCAAAGCTATGATTTTTACACTTATCATGTATGGATGTGACAGTTGGAGCATAAGAGTGGTGAGTAATAAAGAATTGAAGGTTTTGAACTGTCGTGTTGGACAAGACTCTTGAGAGTCCCTTGGACTACAAGGAGATCCAACAAATCAATGTTAAAGGAAATCAATCCTGAATATTCATTGGAAGGACCGATGCTGAAGCTGAAACACCAATACTTTGGCCAACTGATGTGAAAAACTTACCTGTGGCTAATACATGTCAATGTATGGCAAAACAAATACAGTATTGTAATTTAAAAAAATAAATTAATTAATTAAAAAAAAGACTCTATTACTGGGAAAGATTGAAGGCAGGAGGAGAAGAGGATGATAGAGGATGAAATGATGGGATGGCATCATTGACTCAATGGCATGAGTTTGTGCAAGATCCATAAGTTGGTGAAGGACAGAGAAGCCTGGTATGTTGCAGTCCATGGGGTTGCAAGAGACGGACATGACTGAGCAACTGAACTAAACTGAACATACCACATAGAAAATGCTATTTGTAATTGTCATATTTCTCCAGCCCCATATCCCTAGTTAGTCTGCACCCATGCACAAAAGTCACTGCCTAGCATTAACAAGGCATTCAGTGAGTTCTGATTACAGAGGGACCTCCATTGTGGTAGACATTATCCTTCTGTCTCAGTCAACATGAAAGTAGAGGAGATAAATGAAAGAGCAGTTTTTTTACATCAAATGTCAGGCAGCAGAGAATGGATTCCTGAGGTGGGGAGCAAGCAAGGTGAGTTCTAAAATTGCCCAAACTCTAGAAATAGTTTCCAACACATACACAGAAGGGCTATCTAGGCAGAGACAAATGGTCTCCTCAAAAAGATAGATTTGAGACTATAGATAGTTATAGCTTACAAGAAAGAGCTACACACAGAGAACCGTGGGAGTGTACAGGTGATACTCTTCCAGTTTACAGCAGGGAGTTGACAGTACTGGTCAGAATTATAAGGAACAATCCTTGAGTCTCAAATTGTGCCAGGTCTAATGGTGTTCCCACCCACAAGCATGGAAATTACTCATAATTCCCATGACATTAGTGTGGTCCTCAAGACAATATTGCCTTATGAGTGGGGAATAGTAAACGTGGTCTTATATCACCTAAAAAACTAGAACAGCAAGCCTTCAAAAAATATAAGAGTTTACAAAAAATTAACAGTGTTTCCAAACAGTGCCAGGAATAATTTATAAAAATTAAAAATATCCAGCATCCAAAGGGTAAGAATTGCCATATCCAATTTAAAATTTCCATATGAATTGTGAAAATATTTTCTTACATCAATCAAAATATGGTAAAGTAATTATCTTAATTATAAGATAAATACATAAATTTAAGAAGAAAAAAATTTTTTGATGTGTAAAGCAGCAAGAAAATATCCATAATGAGGGAAAAATCAATTAGTAAAAACACAGTTAAAATATACATTACATAATTAGTAGGGAAGGACATTAAAATGCTTCCTAGAATAATAATCTTTACATTCATGAAGCTGAAGAATATTTAGTATGTTAAATAGAGACATGGAAAATAGAAATGAAAAACTGTGGGAAAAATTAATTGTGCATCACAGAGATTTGAAACAACTTTAAGAATACTGAAATATATGTAAATGGAATCCTACAGGAAGTGAAAGAAGCAGAATAGAGAAAAGAACTTCATAATTACTGGCTGAAAATTTTCCAGATATGATGAAAGCTTTAAACCCATTAACACAGAAGTTCAGTTAATTCAAGAACAAGAAATAGGACAACCATTCAAAAGTGTATGATAATTCACTGTTTAAAACAATCAACCAAAGAAATGTAACCAGAAGGAAAAACAGACACACTAGAACAAAAAATGTGAAAGACAGCAGATTAGGCATATGAAACAATGTTAGCCAGAGGACACTGGCACCACATCTTAAAATGCTGAGAGAAATATACTTGACTCAGAATTCTATACACAAGAAAAATACATATCAAAAACAAGATAAAATACTTTCTCAAACACACAACAACTACAAGATTGCATCACCACCAACAGACCAATGTAACAAGAAATGTTTTTTAAAAGGTCTCAAATGTGAGATCTACATAAATCTAGCCATCTAAGTCCTTCAGAAGACCTTGATAAGCAAAAACAAATATTAAAGTAGAAATAGTCATTGTGTTTTTACCTACTTCTAGAAAGTATTGCTAACTCCTCTCAGTACTGGGTCTTGCAATGCTGGACTAGATGGAGAAGTGATGTGAACAGAAATAAGGAAGATGAGACAGTTAGGTCAGAATGTGAAGTAACAAAGACAAGGTATTTAGAAGCTGAAGAATTGAGAGATATTTGGGACCTGAGTTGGAAAAGCAGTTTTCAAACCAAATTGGGTCATGTGGTATGTATAATCATCACTTCAGTCCTTAAAAGACCTCTACTGACCAGTCTGCCTCTTTTTTCTGGAGCACAGTTCAAATCCATCTAGCTGTTTCTCATTGCTGTTCCTTCCTCCTGGCTCCCACACTGTGCCCAGTCATTAACCTTAATCCATTCAGAAACGTTTTTTCTTTAAGGCAGGCACTTCAGGCTACCTAAAATGATCTATTCTCTGCTTCTCTTTCAAAATTGAATATAGTTTGTTATATAGCCATGAGCACAGTAGCTACAGAACTGCATTTCCTGCACACCTGTGCTCTTAGATGCAAGCAGATCTGTAAGAGGGGTTTCTATAAAGACTGCTTTCGAGGAGCTGATTTAACTGAGAAATGGGACTCTTCCCTTCCCTATTTTCTTCCTAACTGTTGTCTGGATTTTAGTTGTGATGGCTGGAACTCCTACAGTTGTGTTGGACAATCATGTAACCATGGAGATGGATACCACCCAAGCTCTGGCTGGCTCACCTCCAGCTTTGTTTCAGTGGGAGAGAAAAATCAAGTTTATCTTGCTAAAGTTATAGTTGTTTTAGTTTTTGCAATGTGCACCCAAACTTAATCCTGATACTACTATGTGTTTAATATGATATAGCCTTATTATTTTGTTGGGTTTAGTGAATACATTTATGTTTTACATTTCTCTAAATTTTTATTTTATAAATTGATTCATCAACCATTATACCTAAATTGTATAAATGCAAAATTATGATTATAAGCATGCTTTCCTTTAGATTTTGAATTTTTATACTTTCTTATCTTCTTTCCTTTCTTGTTTACACCATATTTGTACAGTCTGTTCCATACAAATATTTCACCTCATCTATATCCATATCTGCAGGCCAAAACAGACCCAGACCAGTGTGGGGAGAACCAAAGAAGAATGAATACAGGGACATGAATGAAGGGTGGTGGCCACTGTTACTAATCATGAATGTTCTTCAGTAGGATCACATTCTTCTGCCCTTCTGTGTACCCACCACTCCCAGGTTTGCCATGACCAAGGAAGGTACTTCAGCCAGTGAAATCTGAGTAAAGATGATATGTCACTTCCAAATGGAAGTATTATTTTCTGTCCCACTAGCTGGATTGCACATGTAATGACAGGAGCTGGAGCAGCCACGGTAGACCAGAGGTTAATAGCACAAGTGGAAGATGTGACAAGAAAGAAGTGGGCCCTCATCTCTGTAGAGAGACCTGCGCTAACATTATATGACAGAGAATTGAAATTGTGTTGTATTTAAGAAAATGTTATTTAAGGTTTGATTACAGTCGTTGAACCTGTAACCTAACACTCAGAATAACTGATCTTTGTGTTAGACTTCTCTTGACATTAGGATCTGAATGAGACAGTATCTAGGGATGTATACTTAGAAGTGAGTCAAGTGACAGCTCTACCTTCTGAAAGCTGTGCTCTAGTGTGGGATTCAGAAACTCAAGCAAGAATAAAGCCACATGGCAGGACAGCTTCAGGATCCTGTAAGAATCCTTGGGAGGGGAACCTCAGTCAGTCCTGATCTCAAGAGGTTGGTTGAAGCAGAGACAGTCCACTCAGTCTCCTGATAAATGAGCCATGGTGCCAAGTTTCATGTGAAAATGATTTATTTTAAATTCCTTTCAGACTGTTTTCCCTTTTGATCCAGTGCTTAAGATATGCGTTTGAGACCTGATTTGGGCAACTATGCCAGTGGTCCAAAACCACAGAGCCTGTGTGCCCTAGAGCCTGTGATCTACATCAAGAGAAGCACAGGATTGAAAAGCCAGTGCACTACCATTATAGAGTAGCCCCTGCTCACTTCAAATAGAGAAGTCCTGAGCAGCAATGCAGACCTAGTGCAGCCAAAAAAAAAAAAAAATCTCCCAGAGAAACCAGTTAGGTCTCAGGGGAAGCAGGACATGAAAAAGAAAGAAACCAGTCTGGGTCTGATTTCATGGAAGTCATGGAGACAGAAGCAACAGCCTGTTTTCAGAGGGAAATTGGGGTATAAGTTGTGCCTCAAACGTGCCCCAAGCCAAGGCTAGGTAGCTGGGATTTCACTCTCTCACTAGCACCTCCCTCTCATGCTTCAACTAACACCCAGCTGGTGTCTCCAAGCCCTTGTATTAGATCCTCCAAAGACAAATCAAAGGTGACACTAGAAGCAAAAGACACCAAAGCTCAGGAAAATGCAACCTCAGATAATGTCTAGATTTCTGCACCCAGTCTGCCATCTCCAGCATCATATCTGAAATCCTGTGAATCTAAAGAATTCCATGGGTCTCTACATATAAGCATTTTCTTTCAGTCCCTAAAAAACATAAGGGTGATTGTAATTCTCTCAAGGCCTTTGAATCTCCAAGATCTATTTGGAGCATCAAAGTGGGAACACATCCCCTGCAGTCAGGTTATTCTCAGAACCCAAGCTCGCTCTGCCAGGGATTCCCTGAGGAAACATAAGGCAATTATCTACGTTGCCATAAGGTTGAGAAGAGAATGCTTCTTGCTGTGAATGCAGGTTCATGTTGCCCAGTCAGCAAAGAGTCTGTCTTGTGTGAAGGAGAAGTGGGAGCTCTGGGGATCTGAGTTGGGAGCAAGTCAGTCACCACCCGCACGACTGCCTCTTAGGGTCACGACAGCTGGGGCTCTTCCTCTGAGCCTGGAAGCCAGAATAAACAGCCCTGAATATTGCTTTCCAGCTGCTATATGGAAGTAGGTCTGCTGATAAAATCGGAACCAGACTTGAGGTGCAACGGGAAAAAAAACTTCCACTCCAGTGCTTGCAGAGATCTGAGATCTACCCAGCAGTGGATGCAATTGAGCTTTCTCTCATCTTTCTCTTCATGGGAGTCTCCTAGCCTGGGAACCAGAGTTTCTGGGTCCCAAGTCTTCACTAACTTACCTGCAGCCTTAAGGTGAGTCATACACCCCAAGGTTCAGTTTCCCATATCTTCAATGAGAGAGACTGGACTTGCTCAAGAACACTTGTTCCAGACTGAAGCTCAGTGCCAATCAGTGGACAAGAGGCTCAGAGGTGAGTGTTGCTAAGAATGCTGAGGCTGCCTCTGGTGAGCAGGGGCCTATAAATCTCTGGTGATGTTCATGAGTCCTGGTTTAGGATTGGGAGTGGTAGACCACTTGGCACACAGCTGCTGTGACACCAAGGACCTTAGATGCCTTGCCCACTGGAACTTACTATCATTTAGGTTCTGTGGAATGAGATCATGTAGTTATAAGTCAGAAGTTACCAACGGGAAAGCTTGTAGATTCTTCAGCAGAAACCCAAATTAGGCTGATGAACCATCTCCCCAAAAAGACTCTGGGAACTAGATATACCAGGACTCTTAGACAAATTTTGTAATATTTTAAATACTATTTAAAGTAAGTCATCTTTTGAATGATCTGACTCTTGCTCTCTGGCTTGGGATGATACCCACAGTTAGAGTGGAATCAAAGGGCCTCTGGGGGAGGCTGTCCCTCTCCCTGTGACTCATTATCAATGAGGACAGCTCTCTCCCCTTCATATCTGGAGCAGGAATTCTAGCAGGAAGAACATGACCTCCAAGTTTAACCAGAAGACTCAGGTAAGTCTGGCCCTCAGGTGGGCACTATTCTTTTCCTAGTGCTTATTCCTTCCCTCTTGGGTCCTGTACATGCTGCCCACCTCCTGATACTGGGTTCTGAATTTCCCCTCCCTTCACTTGCAGATGCCTGCGCAGTCCCACTTGTGTTTCCCTCCTTACCCAGGCCCAATCCCTCACCCGCAGATCACACTAAAGGAGGGAAAAACAAGATGGGTCTACCCAGTTAATTCTTGCTAAAAATGTCTGCATTCCTTCTGCTTCCAGACACTGTCCTGAACCATGAACATCTCCAGATAGATGACTCAGCTTAGGAGAGGAATGGAGATGCAGATGGTGGAGGGGGGAAGTTGAGGGGGTCAGGTGCAGGGGACAGTTTTCAGATGACAAGAGATGAGTTGGAGTAAGGAGC
The DNA here is from genome assembly GCA_006410535.1 of Litocranius walleri. Classification (NCBI taxonomy): domain Eukaryota; kingdom Metazoa; phylum Chordata; class Mammalia; order Artiodactyla; family Bovidae; genus Litocranius; species Litocranius walleri. The sequence continues at coordinate 834,454 of SJYG01000223.1, read as the reverse complement.
ATGTGGTCCTCCAACCACTCATTCATTAGGGACCTGCCTGAATCTGCTATCTTGGATTGCTCAGGATATCACTAGGACAGAAATTTCAAAATGGACTTTCTATAAACTTCTTACTGCAAAACAATTTCAAACATAACAAATATAAGCAAGAAGAGTGTCATGAACCCTATATTTCATCATTCAGTGTCAATAACTAAAATCTAACCTCTTAGTCCCACAGGTTGTCATAGACTGGAGACTGCAACATCGAGGTGATGGCCAGTTGAGTTCCTGGTGAAGACATTCTTGACTTGCATCAGTCTTTCTCTTCTTGCTATGTTCTCACATGTGGTAGCTGAGGGGAAGGAAGAAGAGGTAGATTAAGAGAGAAAAATAGGGAAAAGCTAATCCCATCATGAGGGACCACCATCAAAACCCCATGTCAACTTTGGTACCTCCCAAAGGTCCTACTTCCTAATACCATCACATTGGGAGTCAAGGATGAACACAATTCAATCGCAGCTATGCATCGCCTAGCAGCTATCTGTTTTTAAAACAAGATAGACCCTCATTTCATTCTCTCTTATATTCCTTATTCATTTTTCTGAAGTATTTTAGGGAAAAGATGAACATTTTGCAAAATGTACCTAATTAATATTTGTGGTAGAATGATAGGATATGAAGAAAATGCTTTTTTGTCCCAATAAAATGAATATTTTATATCCAGTCCATGTGCAAATTTCCCTGATTCTCAAAAAGCAGATGTCTTTTCACAGTTTATTGAAAGAATGTACTCATATGTTGCACTTGGTTGTTCTCCTTTAGGAAGAAATAACTGTTCCTCTCCCCAATTTAATGCCATTTATTTGTTCAGAAACTGGGTGGAAGCAGGGTGGTTTGTCCTCCATAATGCCCCACTATTTGGTTTAGAGCAGAAGTCCACAATACCAGCACAGTGGTTCAGGACCAGTACCTGTCCTTGATCTATTAAGAACGAGACCTCCACAGCAGGAAGTGAGCTGCAGGCCAGTGAATGAGGTCTCATCTGTATTATAGCTGCATTCCATCACTCTCTCATCACCTCCAGAAGAAACAGTCTAGCTTGATTTTCTGGAACTGTTTGTAGCTACATAACCTATCCTTAATAGAAACAAAAATAGCATAAATATAAATGACTATTTTCTTTTTTCAGGGCTCAGAATGGTGAGTTGGTGCCCTAGGAGTCTATCATAGTGACAAATTGGATGTTGCCTATTAACATTTGGACACATTTGGCCAACTTAAATTTAAAAATTAAAAAATGAAAATCATGGGATCCAGCCCCATCCTTCATGGCAAATAGAAGCAGAAAAGTTGGAAGCACTGACAGATTTCTTCATCTTAGCCTCTAAATCCACTGTGGATGCTGCTTGCACTCATGAAATCAGAAGGTTTTTGTTTCTTGGTAGGAAAGCTGTGAGAAACATAAGCAGTATGTTGAGAAGCAGAAACATCATTCTGCCCAACAAACTGGTAGATGTTTGGCCTTTTCATTTGGATTCCTAAAATTTCTGTCCAGTCCCCATTGGTCTTTTAAGTCCCTCAGCTTTCTGGTCCTTCAAGATTCTAAAGATTATTTTATGCATTTCTTTACCCAGTCCTGAAATCATCCATCGTTTAAGATAGTCTGATGGGAGATGTATTTAGAAGCTACATGTTAGACCTCAGAATGGTCACTGTTATCAAGATGTCATTGCTTCTAGGATTTACAGTGGTCAGAGTAGGAAGTACACATTTTCCTTAAAAATTAAAATAGAAATATAATTAGTTGGTACAAACTTAGGCTTTCAGTTCAAGATTTAAGACAGCAGGGTTTGAATTAAACTTTACGTTATGTGTGAACCTCTTTTTCTAGCCACCGAAAGTCTTACTTGAAAATGCTACTTTTAAATATTATTGTGCTTTTACCTGTTAACATCCATATGATTCTGTCACAATAATAGAAACTATATGAGGATCAATAAGTTGTTGAATTATTGCTCACCTTAGCTGTGATGGCAATGCAGAGGTGTGGCAGCTGCAACAGCAGCACAGAAGCGTGGTGAAGAGGAACAACTCCACGTCCAAATCAGGGGCAGCAGCCAAGAGAAGCTACCCTACTTCCATGGGAAGGAGCAGCATCTACATTTTGCCGGAGCATCCGTGAAGAGATACCCCATGTTGAACGTAGGAGAAACCCAAGTAGGAAGGTAGGTGTTGAGAGAGGGCATCAAAAGGCACACAAACTGAAACCACATTCACAGACAACTAGCCAATCTGTCACAAGGACCACAGCCTTGTCTAACTCAGTGAAACTAAGCCATGCCATGTGGGGCCACCCAAGATGGATGGGACATGGTGAAGAGGTCTGACAGAATGTGGTCCACTGGAAAAGGGAATGGCAAACCACTTCAGTATTCTTGCTTGAGAACCCCATGAAAAGCATGATAATGCAAAAAGATAGGACACTGAAAGATGAACTCCCCAGGTCTGTAGGTGCCCAATATGCTACTGGAGATCACTGGAGAAATAACTCTAGAAAGAATGAAGGGATAGAGCCAAAGCAAAGGCAAGACCCAGTTGTGGGTGAGACTGGTGATAGAAGCAAGATTCGATGCTGTAGAGAGCAATTTGCATAGGAACTTGGATTGTTAGGTCCATGAATCAAGGCAAATTGGAAGTGGTCAAACAGGAGATGGCAAGTGTGAACATAGACATTCTAGGAATCAGAGAACTAAGATGGACTGGAATGGGTGAATTTGACTCAGATGACATTATATTTACTATTGTGGGCAGGAATTCCTTAGAAGAAATGGAGTTGACATCACAGTCAACAAGAGTCTGAAATGCAATATGTGGATGAAATCTCAAAAATGACAGTATGATCTCTGTTCATTTAGAAGGCAAGCCATTCAATATCACAGTAATCAAAGTCTATGCTCTGATCAGTAACACTGAAGTTGAACAATTCTATGAAGACCTACAAGACCTTCTAGAACTAACACCCCCCAAAAGATGTCCTTTTCATTATAGGGGACTGGAATGCAAAAAGTAGGAAGTCAAGAAACACCAGGAGTAACACGCAAATATAGTCTTGGAATAGAGAATGAAGCAGGGCAAAGGCTAATAGAGTTCTGCCAAGGGAACACATTGGTCATAGCAAACACCCTCTTCCAAGAACACAAGAGAATACTCTACACATGAACATCACCAGATGGTCGACACCAAAATCAGATTGATTTTATTCTTTGCAGTCAAAGATGGAGAAGCTCTATACAGTCAGCAAAAACAAGACTTTAGCAGATGGTGGCTCAGATCATGAACAAATTAGTGCCAAATTCAGGCTGAAATTAAAGAAAGTGGAGAAAAGCACTAGACCATTCAGGTGTGACCTAAATCAAATCCCTTAGGACTATACAGGGGAAGTGAGAAATAGATATAAGGGACTAGGTTTAACAGACAGAGTGCCTGATGAACTAAAGACAGAGGTTCATGACATTGTACAGAAGACAGGAATCAAGACCATCCCCAAGAAATAGAAATGCAGATAAGCAAATAGCTGTCTGAGGAGGCCGTACAGATAGCTATGGAAAAAAGGGAGGCAAAAAAACAAAGGAGGAAAGAAACATATACAAATTTGAATGCAGAGTTCCAAAGAATAGCAAGGAGACATAAGAAAGCTTTCCTCAGCGATCAATGCAAAGAGATAGAGAAAAAATATAGAATGGGAAAAACAAGAGATTTCTTCAAAAAATTAGGGATACCAATGGAATATTTCATGCAAAGATGAGCTCAATAAAGGACAAAAATGGTATGAACCTGACAGAAGCAAAAGATATTAAGAAGAGGTGGCAAGAATACACAGAAGAACTATAAAAAAAAAAGATCATCATGACCCAGATAATCACGATGCTGTGATCACTCACCTATAGCCAGACATCCTGGAATGTGAAGTCAAATGGGCCTCAGGAAGTGATCACTATGAACAAAGCTAGTGGACATGATAGAATTCCAGTTGAGCTATTTCAAATCCTGACAGATGATATAGTGAAAGTGCTGCACTCAATATGCCAACAAGTTTGGAAAACTCAACAGTGGCCACAGGACTGGAAAAGGTCAGTTTTCATTGCAATCTCAAAGAAAGGCAATGCCAAAGAATGCTCAAACTACAGCACAACTGCACTCATCTCACACGCTAGTAAAGTAATGCTTAAAATTCTCCAAGTCAAGCTTCAGCAGTACATGAACCATGAAATTCCAGATGATCAAGCTGAAGGCAGAGGAACCAGAGACCATATGGCCAACATCCAATGAATTATCAAAACAGCAAGATAATTCCAAAGAAAAACACATTCTTCTGCTTTACTGAGTATGCCAAAGCCTTTGACTGTGTGGATTACAATAAAATGTGGAAAATTCTTAAAGAGATGGGAATACCAGACCACCTGACCTGCGTCTTGAGAAACCTATATGCAGGTCAGGAATCAACAGTTAGAACTGGACATGGAACAACAGACTGGTTCCAAAAAGGAAAGGAGTATATCAAGGCTGTATATTGTCACCCTGTTATTTAACTTATATCAGAGTACATCATTAAAACTCTGGGCTGGAGGAGGCAAGGCTGGAATCAAGATTGCCAGAAGAAATATCAATAATCTTATATATGCAGATGACATCACTCTTATGGCAGAAAGAAGAGGAAATACAGAACATCTTGATGAAGGTGAAAGAGGAGAGTGAAAATGGTGACTTAAAGCTCAACATTTAGAAAACTAAGATCATGGCATCTGGTCCCATCACTTCATGGGAAATAGATGGGGAAACAGTGGAGACAGTGGTTGACTTCATTTTTCTGGGCTCCTAAATCACTGCAGATGATGATTGCAGCCATGAAATTAAAACACACTTACCTTGGAAGGAAAGTTGTGACCAACCTAAACTGCATATTGAAAAGCAGAGACATTACTATGTCAGCAAAGGTCCGTGTAGTCAAGGCTATGTTTTTTCCATTGATCATGTATGGATGTGAAAGTTGGACTATAAAGAAAGCTGGGCCCTGAAGAATTGATGCTTTTGAACTGTGGTGTTGGAGAAGACTCTTGAGTGTCCCTTGGACTGAAGGGAGTTCCAACCAGTCTACCCTAAAGGAAATCAGTCCTGAATGTTCCCTGGAAGAACTGATGCTGAAGCTGAAACTCCAATACTTGGCCACCTGATGCGAAGAGCTGACTCATTTGAAAAGGCCCTGATGTTGGTAAAGATTGAGGGCAGGAAGAGAAGGGGATGACAGAGGATGAGATGGTTGAATGGCATCACCAACTCAATAGACATGAGTATGTGTGGACTCCAAGAGTTGGTGATGGACAGGGAGGCCTTGGATGCTGCTGTACATGGGCTCACAAAGAATTGGACACCTCTGAGCAACTGAACTGAACTGAACTAAAGTTGTTGAATATAGTTGCAGATTTATTTCCTTGTTTTCTTTTTCTTTTCTTTGGTTTTGTTTTTGATGGGCAGTATTTTTGTTTTTCCTTAGAAGATATTCCAATCTAGGCATTCCTAAGATGGTGGAAGAACAGGACAGGGAAAACACTTTCTCACCCACAAATTCATCAAAAGAACATTTGAACGCTGAGTAAATTCCACAAAACACCTCTGAATGCCTGAAGAAGACATCAGGCACCCAGAAAACAGCCCATTGTCCTTGAAAGGAGGTAGGAAAAATTATAAAAGACAAAAAGAGAGACAAAAGATGTAGGGATGGAGCTCCGTCCTGGGAAGAGAGTCTTAAAAAACAAAGAAGTTTCCAAACACCAGGAAACACTCTCTCTGCTGAGTCTGTGGTGAGCCTTGGAACAACAGAGGGCAACATAATTGGGAGGAAAAATAAATACATAATTAAAACCCACTTAGGTGCCCACCGGTAACTCCCCCAGTGGAAAAGCAATACAGTTGCCTGCATCTGCCACTAATAATCTGGGTCTGGGCAGGGAGGTGCAGACTGCATTGCTTAGAGTAAGAACCGTGCCTGAATGCCCCAAGGGCAATCTGAGGGAACTAACTTGGGCTAGCAAACCAGACTGTGGGAGATCTACCATGTGAAAAGCCCTAACCTAAGACACTGTCAGGCCCGCTCACAGAACAAAGGACTAAGCAGAACTAGCCTGACCCATCCACCTACCTGGTGACCAGCAGGCGAGGGCAGTCAGAGCTGGAAAAGGGCAATTGTGGCCCCAGAAAGGCATTATCTACCAAACTGTAAGCAGGCTTCATTGCTAACCAAGACTTCTTGGGTTTCTGGATGGTCAACATCCGCCTAAGAAGGTGTGCTGGTTGTACACCCAGTAAAGCAAGTGACATGGATGGGGGAGGCGATAAGTCACAGCGACCATGTTCACCAAACACCTGGTCACTTGAGCTGCTCGGACCTGGGAAAGGCACAAACCACAGGCCCAACCGAGTCTGTGCCTCTGAGGACTACCCAAGGACATGAACCTGAGTGGCTTAGACCTGGAAAGTGCATACTACCCAGGGCTGGCCTCAGACAGTTCCTGGCAAAGCAACCTAGAGCCTAAGCAGTGTAGACAGGGAAAGCACACATGCTGTGAGCGAGGGCAAACCCAGTGTGGCTGAGACACTGCGAGCATGTGCCAGTGTTACTCCTTTGCAGCGTCCTTCCCTCCCCAAAGCATGACTGAACAAATGAGCCTTAAAAAGTGTCCACTACCACCGCCTGTGTCTGGGCTCAAATTAGACACTTAACCGACTAGCAAACAAAAGAAGCTAAAACAAGGGCAATAGATTACAACCCTATAGTTAGTACTGACTACATAGGAAAGGGCCTATAGATCTTGAGAAATATAAGCCAGATCAAAGAAGTATCCAAAAATGAACTGACCCTACATTGCTTACAACAACACCAGAGAAAGTCCTAGATATGTTTACTATTTTTACTATCATTCTTTTTTTTTTTTATTTTTAAGTCCTCTATTACTCCTTTAATTTTCATTTTTTATAACCGATTATTACTTTGGAAAAAAAAAGAGAGAGAGAGAGACCCTATTTTTAAAGCAAACTTCATGTGTGTGTGTGTGTGTGTGTGTGTGTGTGTGTGTATGTATATATATATATATATATTTCTTGTGACATTGATTTTTCTTTTTTTTTTTCTTTAATATCAGATTTTTGAAAATCCAACCTCTTCTCTAGATTTTTAATCTTTGCATTTTGGTATTTGTTATCAATTTCATACCTTTAAGAACCAAATCTTTCCTACTTGGGAGCGAGGTCACTGGCCTCATTGCTCTCTCCCCCTTTGGACAATCCTTTTTCTCCACCAGGTCGCCTCTATCTCCTCCCTCAGCCTTGTCTTTTATACCCAACTCTGTGAATCTCTTTGTGTGTTCTGGACTGTGGAGAACATTTAGGGAACTGATTACTGGCTGGATCTGTCTCTCTACATTTGATTCTCCCCTTTTATCTGCCTGGCCACCTCTGTCTCCTTCCTCCCTCTTCTCTTCTCTGTGTAACTCCATGAACATCTCTGAGGGAAGCAGACAGTGGAGAGCACATAAGGAAGTGATTACTGGCTAGCTTGCTTTCTCCTCTTTTGATTCCTCCTCTTCTACTCCTGGCAACCTCTATCTCCCTCCTCCCTCTTCTCTTCTCCATGTAACTCTGTGTACATATCCGGGTGTCCCTCTCTGTGGAGAAACTTTTCATCATTAACCTAGATGTTTTATCATCAGCGCTGTATCAATGGAGAAGTCTTGAGATGACTGTAAAAATAAGACTGAAAACCAGAAGCATAAGGCTTAAGTCCAAATCCTAATAACACCAGAGAACTCCTGACTCCAGGGAACATTAACTGACAGGAGCTCATCAAACACCTCCATACCTACACTGAAACCAAACACCACCCAAGGGCCAACAAGTTCCAGAGCAAGACATACTACACAAATTCTCCAGCAACATAGGAACATAGCCCTGAACTTCAATATACAGGCGGCCCAAAGTCACTCCAAACCCATGGACATCTCATAACTCATTACTGGACACTTCATTACACTCCAGAGAGGAAATCCAACTCCACCCACGAGAACACCAACACAAGTTTCCTAAAGAGAAAACCTTGAAAAGCCACCCATAGAACTCTACCTACAGCAAGGAAACTCCATAAAAAGAGAACTCCACAAACTGCTAGAATACAGAAAACCACCCCAAACACAGCAGTATAAACAAGATGAAGAGATAGCGGAATACCCAGCCAGTTGCCTGGAAAATCTCATGGATGGAGAAGCCTGGTAGGCTGAAGTCCATGGGGTCGCTAAGAGTCAGGCACGACTGAGCGACTTCACTTTCACTTTTCACTGTCATACATTGGAGAAGGAAATGGCAACCCACTCCAGTATTCTTGCCTAGAGAATCCCAGGAACAGGGGAGCCTGGTGGGCTGCCATCTATGGGGACTCACAGAGTCAGACACGACTGAAGCAACTTAACAGCAGCAGCAGCAGCAAAGGAACAAGATAATGCCCACCAAACCAAACCAAAGGGGAAGAGATAGAGAATCTACCTGATAAAGAATTCCAAATAACAATAGTGAAAATGATCCCAAATCTTGAAAACAAAAAAGGAATAACAGATAAACAGACTGGAGACAAGGATCGAGTAGATACAAGAAAGGCTTAACAAGGACTAGAAGTAATAAAAAAGAGTCAATATATAATGAATAATGCAATAAATGAGATGAAAAACACTCTGGAGGGAACCAACAATAGAATAATGAGGCAGAAAATAGGATTATTGAGGTAGAAGATAGAATGGTAGAAACAAATAAATCAGAGAGGAAAAAAGAAAAATGAATTAAAAGAAATGAGGACAATCTCAGAGACCTCTGGGACAATGTTAAATACCCCAACATAAGAATCATAGGAGTCCCAGAAGAAGAAGACCAAAAGAAAGACCATGAGAAAATACTTCAGGAGATAACAGTCGAAATCTTTCCTAAAATGGGGAAGAAAGTAATCACCCAAGTCTCAGAAACCCAGAGAGTCCCAAACAGGATAAACTCAAGACAAAACACCCCAAGACACATTAATCAAATTAACAAAGATCAAACACAAAGAACAAATATTAAAAGCATCAAGGGAAAAACAACAAATAACACACAAGGGGATCCCCATAAGGATAACAGCTGATCTTTAAATAGAAACTCTTCTGGCCAGGAGGGAATGGCAGGACATACTTAAAGTGATGAAAGAAAATAACTTACAGCCCAGATTACTGTACCTAGCAAGGATGTCATTCAAATATGAAGGAGAAATCAAAAGTTTTACAGAAAGGCAAAAGCTGAGAGAATTCAGCACCACCAAACCAGCTCCCCAACAAATGCTAATGGATATTTTCTAGACGGGAAACACAAAAAAGGTATATAAATCGAACCCAAAACAATAAAGTAAACAGCAACGCAATCATATTTATCAATAATTACCTTAAATTTAATGGGTTGAATGCCCCAAACAAAAGACAAAGGCTGGCTGAATGGATACAAAAACAAAACCCCTATATATGTTGTCTACAAGAGACTCACCTCAAAACAGGGAACACATACAGACTGAAAGTGAAGGGCTGGAAAAAGTTATTCCATGCAAATAGAGACCAAAAGAAAGTAGGAGTAGCAATACTCATATCAGATAAAATAGACTTTAAAACAAAGTCTGTGAAAAGAGACAAAGAGGGACACTACATAATGATCAAAGGATCAACCCAAGAAGAAGATATAACAATTATAAATATATACACACCCAACATAGGAGCACCACAATATGTAAGACAAATGCTAACAAGTATATGAAAGGGGAAATTAACAATAACACAATAATAGTGGGAGACTTTAGTACCCCACTCACACCTATGGATAGATCAAGTAAACAGAAAATTAGCAAAGAAACACAAACTTTAAATGATACAATAGACCCACCACAAAAGAATGAATTTCACCTTTTTCTCAAGAGCACACGGAACCTTCTCCAGGATAGATCACATCCTGGGCCATAAATCTAGCCTTGGTAAATTCAAAAAAAATTGAAATCATTCCAAGCATCTTTCCTGACCACAATTAAGTAAGATTAGATCTAAGTTGCAGGAGAAAAACTATTAAAAATGCCAACATATGGAAGCTGAACAAAACGCTGCTGAATAATGAACAAATCACAGAAGAAATCAAAAAAAGAAATCAAACTATGCATAGAAACGAATGTAAATAAAACACAACACCCCCAAACCTGTGGAATACTGTAAAAGTGGTGCTAAGGGGAAAATCCATAGCAATAATAGCATAGCACAAGAAACAAGAAAAAAGTCAAATAAATCTACACTTAAAGCCCACCTTTGCATGAAATGTTCCCTTGGTATCTCTAATTTTCTTGAAGAGATCTCTAGTCTTTCCCATTCTGCTCTTTTCTTCTATTTCTTTGCATTGATCACTGAAGAAGGCTTTCTTATCTCTTCTTGCTATTCTCTGGAACTCTGCATTCAGATGCTTATATCTTTCCTTTTCTCCTTTTCTTTTCACCTCTTTGAAAAGACTCTTGAGAGTCCCTTGGACTGCAAAGAGATTCAACCAGTCCATTCTGAAGGAGATCGGCCCTGGGATTTCTTTGGAAGGAATGATGTTAAAGCTGAAACTCCAGTACTTTGGCTACCTCATGCGAAGAGTTGGCTCATTGGAAAAGACTCTGATGCTGGGAGGGATTGGGAGCAGGAGGAGAAGGGGACAACAGCGAATGAGATGGCTGGATGGCATCACTGACTCAAAGGACATGAGTTTGAGTGAACTCTGGGAGTTGGTGATGGACAGGGAGGCCTGGCGTGCTGTGATTCATGGGGTTGCATAGAATTGGACACGACTGAGCGACTGAACTGAACTGAACTGACACCTAAAGCAATGAGAAAAGGAAGAAATGAAGAACCACAGGGTTAGTAGAAAAAAAAAGAAATCTTAAAAATTCTGGCAGAAATAAATGCAAAAGAAACAAGAGACTATAGCAAAAATCAACAAAGCTAAAAGCTGGTTCTTTGAGAGGATAAATAAAATCAACAAACCATTAGCCAGACTCATCAAGAAACAAAGGGAGAAAAATCAAATCAATAAAGTTAGAAATGAAAATGGAAAGATCACAACAGACAACACAGAATTACAAAGGATCATAAGAGACTACTATCAGCAATTATATGCCAATAAAATGGACAACTTGGAAGAAATTGACAAATTCTTAGAAAAGTACAACTTTCCAAAACCGAACCAGGAAGAAACAGAAAATCTTAACAGACCCATCACAAGCATGGAAATCGAAAAGATAATCAGAAATCTTCCAGCAAACAAAAGCCCAGGTCCAGATGGCTTCACAGCTAAATTCTACCAAAAATTTAGAGAAGACCTAACACCAATCCTACTCAAACTCTTCCAGAAAATTGCAGAGGAAGGTAAACTTCCAAACTCATTCTATGAGGCCACTATCACCCTAAATACCAAAACCTAACAAAGATGCCACACACACACACACACACACACACACACACACACACACACACACACAAACTACAAGCCAATATCACTGATGAACATAGATGCAAAATCTTTAACAAAATTCTAGCAATCAAAATCCAACAACACATTAAAAAGATCATACAACATGACCAAGCAGGCTTTATCCCAGGGATACAAAGATTCTTCAGTATCCACAAATCAATGAATGTAATACACCACAGTAACAAATTGAAAAACAAGAGCCATATAATTATCTCAATAGATGCAGAGAAAGCCTTTGAAAAAATTCAACATCCATTTATGATAAAAATTCTCCAGGAAGCAGGACTAGAAGGAACATATCTTAACATGATAAAAGCTATATATGACAAACCCACAAAAAAACATTATCCTCAATGGTGAAAAATTAAAAAAATTTCCCATAAAGTCAGGAACAAGACAAGGGTGCCCACTTTCACCACTACTATTCAACATAGTTCTGGAAGTTTTGGCCACAGCAATCAGAGCAGAAAAAGAAATAAAATGAATCCAAATTTGAAGAGAAGTAAAACTCTCACTGTTTGCAGATGACGTGATCCTATACATAGAAAACTCTAAAGAATTCACCAGAAAATTACTACAGCTAATCAATGAATATAGTAAATTTGCAGGATTTAAAATCAACACACAGAAATCCCTTGCATTCCTATACACTAATAATGAGAAAATAGAAAGAGAAATTAAGGAAAGAATTCCATTCAGCATTGCAATGAAAAAAAAAAAAAAACACTTAGGAATATATCTACCTAAAGACACTAAAGAACTATATATAGAAAACTATAAAACACTAGTGAAAGAAATCAAAGCAGACACTTATAGATGGAGAAATACAGCATGTTCATGGATCAGAAGAATCAATATAGTGAAAATGAGTATAGATTCAATGCAATCCCAATCAAGCTACCAATGGTATTTTTCACAGAGCTAGAACAAATAATTTCACAATTTGTATGGAAATACAAAAAATCTAGAATAGCCAAAGCAATCTTGAGAAAGAAGAATGGAACTGGAGGAATCAACCTGCCTGACTTCAGGCTCTACTACAAAGCCACAGTCATCAAGACAGTATGGTACTGGAACAAAGACAGAAATATAGATCAATGGAATAAAATAGAAAACCCAGAGATAAATCCACACACCTTTGGACTCATTATCTTTGACAATGGAGGCAAAAATACACAATGGAGTAAAGACAATCTCTTTAACAAGTGGTCCTGGGAAAACCTGTCAACCACTTGTAAAAAAATGAAACTAGAACACTTTCTAATGCTATATGCAAAAAGGAACTCAAAATGGATTAAAGATCTAAATGTAAGACCAGAAACTATAAAACTCTTAGAGAAGAACATATGCAAAACACTCTCCAACATAAATCACAGCAGGACCCTCAATGACCACCTCCCAGAATATTGGAAATAAAAGAAAAAATAAACAAATGGGACCTAATTAAAATTAAAAGCTTCTGCACAACAAAGGAAACTATAAGCAAGGTGAAAAAAAAAAGCCCTCAAAATTGGAGAAAATAGTAGCAAATGAAGCAACAGACAAAAGATTAATCTCAAAAATATACAAGCAACTCTTGCAGCTCAATTCCAGAAAAATAAATGACCGAATCAAAAAATGGACCAAAGAACTAAACAGACATTTCTCCAAAGAAGACATACCAGATGGCTAACAAACACATGAAAAGATGCTCAACATCACTCATTATCAGAGAAATGCAAATCAAGACCACAGTGAGGTACCATTTCACGCCAGTCAGAATGACTGCAATCCAAAAGTCCACAAGCAATAAATGCTGGAGAGGGTGTGAAGAAAAGGGAACCCTCTTACAGTGTTGATGGGAATGCAAACTAGTACAGCCACTATGGAGAACAGGGTGGAGATTCCTTAAAAAATTGGAAATAGACCTGCCATACGACCCAGCAATCCAACTGCTGGGCATACACACAGAGGAAACCAGAATTGAAAGAGACACTTTTACCCCAATGTTCATCGCAGCACTGTTTATAATAGCCAGGACATGGAAGCAACCTAGATGTCTATCAGCAGACGAATGGATAAGAAAGCTGTGGTACATACACACAATGGAGTATTAGCCATTAAACAGAATACATTTAAATCAGTTCTAAAGAGGTGGATGAAACTGGAACCTATTATACAGAGTGAAGCAAGCCAGAAAGAAAAATACGAATACAGTATACTGATTCATATATATGGAATTTAGAAAGATGGTAATGATAACCCTGTATGTGAGACAGCAAAAGAGACACAGATGTACAGAACAGTATTTTGGACTCTGTGGGAGAGGGTGAGGGTGGGATGATGGTGGATTCATGTTGATGTGTGGTAAAACAAATACAAATTAAAAAAGAAAAAGAAAAAGAAGAGATATATGTGTATGTATAACTGAATTATTTGCTGTATACCTGAAACTAATACAACATTGTAAATCAACTCCACTCCAATATACACTACAAGCTTACAACTGAACTCTTAATTACACATATACACAAACATGCACACACACACAAAAAGAAGAAGAAGAAGAAGAAAATATTCCACTCTGAATGTAGAGTCACAAGTCTGAAGTTTAAAGCCACTTAAGTAATATGTTGTTATAGGTAGCTAGTCAACAACTTGATGCAATTAGATATATTAGTCTTTGTTCTCAATTTGTCAATTCAGCTCAGTCCTTCAGTTGTATCTGTCTCTTTACAGCACCATAGACTGCATCATGTCAGGCTTCCCTATCCATCACCAAATCCTGAAGCTTGCTTAAGCTCATGTCCATTGACTTGGTGATGCAATCCAACCATCTTGTCCTCTGTCTTCCGTTTCTCCTCCTGCCTTCAATCTTTCCTAATATCAGAGTCTTTTCTAATGAGTCATCATGTTTAGTATGCATTCAATCACTCTCTTTATTTTATTTTATTTTTTTACTTTACAATATTGTATTGGTTTTGCCATACATCAACATGAATCCGCCATGGGTGTACACGTGTTCCCTATCTTGAACTCCCCTCCCACCTCCCTCCCTGTACCATCTCTCTGGGTCATCCCAGTGCACCAGCCCCAAGCATCTTTTTTCCTGCATCGAACATAGACTGGCGATTCGTTTCTTATATGATATCATGTTTCAATGCAATTCTCCCAAATCATCCCACCCTCGCCCTATCCCACAGAGTCCAAAAGACTGTTCTATACATCTGTGTCTCTTTTGCTGTCTCGCATACAGGGTTATCATTACCATCTTTCTAAATGCCATATATATGAATCAGTATACTGTATTGGTGTTTTTCTTTCTGGCTTACTTCACTCTGTATAATAGGTTCCAGTTTCATCCACCTCATTAGAACTGATTTAAATGTATTCTTTTTAATGACTGAGTAATACTCCATTGTGTATATGTACCACAGCTTTCTTATCCATTCATCTGCTGATAGACATCTAGGTTGCTTACATGTCCTGGCTATTATAAACAGTACTGTGATGAACACTGAGGTACACGTGTGTCTTTCAGATCTGGTTTCTTCAGTGTGTATGTCCAGCAGTGGGATTGCTGGGTCATATGGCAGGTCTATTTCCAGTTTTTAAGGAATTTCCACACTGTTCTCCATAGTGGATGTACTAGTCTGCATTCCCACGAACAGTGTAATAGGTTCCCTTTTCTCCATACCTTCCCCAGCATTTATTGCTTATAGACTCTTGGATCACAGCCATTCTGACTGGAGAGAAATAGTACCTCATTGTGGTTTTGATTTTCATTTCTCTGATAATTTCTCTGATAATGAGTGATCTTGAGCAAAGTCTATGAAAAGAGACAAAGAAGGACACTACATAATGATCAAAGCATCAATCCAAGAAGAAGATAAAACTATTATATACGCACCCAACATAGGAGCACCACAATATGTAAGACAAATGCTAACAAGTATGAAAGGGGAAATTAACAATAACACATAATAGTGGGAGACTTTAATACCCCACTCACACCTATGGAAAGATCAGAAACACAAACTTTAAATGATACAATATGCCAGTTAGACCTAATTGATATCTATAGGACATTTCACCTCCCAAATAATGAATTTCACCTTTTTCTCAAGTGCACACGGAACATTCTCCAGGATAGATCACAACGTCGGCCATAAATCTAGCCTTGATAAATTCAAAAAATAAAAATAAAATCATTCCAAGCATCTTTTCTGACCACAATGTAGTAAGATTAGATCTTAATTACAGGAGAAAAACTATTAAAAATTCCAACATATTGAGCCTGAACAACATGCTTCTGAATAACCAACAAATCACAGAAGAAATCAAAAAAGAAATATTTCAGTCTCTTTTTAAATCAACCAACATGAATTAAATTCCTCTCTGTCCCCACTTCACTCCCAACTCTAGGCCAGACAGAGACACATAAAAATGGACATACAAACAAACACACAAGCACATGTATACACAAACAAGCCATGGGTTCATAATCCCCACGCCTTCTGAGCAAAGCTCTGACCAGGGTCCTAAAAGGATCCAGAGAGGTCTGTGCAGCTTGGAGAGGGCTGCACCCACTGCCCTTTGAGGTGGGGAGCATGGTTAGAGGACTCTGCCATGGTGAGCAGAGGATCAGGGAGAATTTTACCAGTCTGGACAGAGTTATGATAAGATGACCAACAGTCTAGGGCTACCTAGGACATAGGAAGTTCTCAGTACAGATAAATGTCTGTTTAAAAACAGGGACAGTCCTGAGCAAATGGAGAAAACTGGTCTCCTTAAGGAGTAGCTACCCCGAAGTGGAGAGAAGTTGGCTACAGTCTTAAGATCTGAAAGCAACTAATAAAAAAGACATCCCATGTACCTGGGCACACAGTTGGGCAGGGGCTATAACAGAGAATCAGGAAGGTGGGATCCAGGAGTGACCTGAGGACAAGAGGCATAATTGATAGGGTTTTTGTGATACCTTTAGACAAAAGCTTACCTTTCTTTGGAGTTTCTGTGTGCTAGTCATGTATTTCCTGACCAGGGTCTCAGGGTCTGAGTTATTTGTAGCAGTAGTTCTGGCCGACACCCTCTCCCAGAGGAATCCCTCTCTCCCCCTACGATGAGGATCTGCTGCCCCTGAGAATCTCCACCTTCACTCTGTGTGTGACCCATATTTGTTCCCCATCAGCTACAGCTCTCTGGATGTTTCTCATTGTTTTTTTAGTCTTCATTAACTCATTGAACAGACAAGCATTGGGCATCCACTGTGTGCCAGGCATTTGAGGGAGACAATGAGAATAAACTCGCCCTCTAAGAAGGCAGATGTACATGAAGTGACTCGCCCACATAGTGAATTGTGACTTTGTTACATGCTAGACATGAGGAAGAGAAAGCAATGGCAACCCACTCCAGTACTCTTGCCTGGAAAATCCCAGGGATGGCAGAGCCAGGTGGGCTGCCCTCTGTGAAGTCACACATAGTCAGACACGACTGAGGTGACTTAGCAGAAGCAGTGGCAGCAAACATGAGGAAGAGTCTACAGAGAGTGACCAAGACAAGAGACTCATAAACACCGGGGGAAAGTCTTCCCAAAAACTATACAATTAAACTGGAATTTGGAAGAAAAGACAAAAATTGCTAATCAAAGTGAAGTGGAGTCTTCTAGGAAGGAAGACCATCTTGTGTCAAGGTGCCAAATATCCTGGTGTTTTCAAGTACTGCATTCAAGGATTCAAGAAAGGTGCTGTGTTGACAGAAAAGGAAAAAAGGGCAAGAAACAAAGGGCTCTTTAGGAGACAGTTGGGAAGGGGGGCAGCTCTGGAGAGACTCAGAGTGACCTTGTTGCCTGCTTTCTTCCATTGTCTCTTAGGATCTCCATGAAAATAAAGGTTATTGCTTGTTCTGATGGCTGTGAGGCTCTGTAGAAACTGGGACAGCAAACACTTTCCGACATAAATCACAGCAGGGTCCTCTATGACCCACCTCCAAGAATATTGGAAATAAAAGAAAAAATAAACAAATGGGACCTAATTAAAATTAAAAGCTTCTGCACAACAAAGGAAACTATAAGCAACGTGAAAAGACAGCCCTCAGAATAGGAGAAAATAATATCATATGAAGCAACTGACAAACAACTAATATCAAAAATATACAAGCAACTCCTGCAGCTCAATTCCAGAAAAATAAATGACCCAATCAAAAAATGGGCCAAAGAACTAAACAGACATTTCTCCAAAGAAGACATACCAGATGGCTAACAAACACATGAAAAGATGCTTAACACCACTCATCATAGAAATACAAATCAAAACCACAATGAGATACCATTTCACGCCAGTCAGAATGGCTGTGGACCAAAAGTCTACAAGCAATAAATGCTGGAGAGGGTGTGGAGAAAAGGGAATCCTCTTACACTGTTGGTGGGAATGCACACTAATACAGCCACTATGGAGAACAGTGTGGAGATTTCTTAAAAAGCTGGAAATAGAACTGCCTTATGACTCAGCAATCCAACTGCTGGGCATACACACTGAGGAAACCAGAATTGAAAGAGACACTTTTACCCCAATGTTCATCACAGCACTGTTTATAATAGCCAGGACATGGAAGCAACCTAGATGTCTATCAGCAGATGAGTGGATAAGAAAGCTGTGGTATATATACACAATGGAGTATTACTCAGCCATTAAAAAGAATACTTTTGAATCAGTTCTAATGAGATGGATGAAACTGGAACCTATTATACAGAGTGAAGCAAGCCAGAAAGAAAAACATCAATACAGTATACTAATGCATATAAATGGAATTTAGAAAGATGATAATGGTAACCCTGTATACAAGACAGCAAGAGACACAGACATATAGAACAGTCTTTTGGACTCTGTCGGAGAGGGCGAGGGTTGGATGATTTGGGAGAATGGCATTAAAACATGTATAATATCATACAAGAAATGAATCGCCAGTCTAGGTTTGATGTAAGATACAGGATGCTTGGGGCTGGTGCACTGGATGACCTGACCTAGAGGGATGGTATGGGCAGGAAGGTGGGAGAGGAGTTCAGTGTTGGAAACATGCATACACCCATGGTGGATTCACGTTGATGCATGGCAAAACCAATACAATATTGTAAAGTAATTAGCCTCCAATTAAAATAAATAAATTTAAATTAAAAAATAAAAGAAAAAAATTAATTGTTTTTTTTAAAAGAAGGATTATTGCTTGTTCTAGTAGCTGCAAGGCCCTTGTGGACACTGGGACAGCATTGATTGAAGGCCCAAGAAGACTGGTCAGTAACATACATAAGGTCATTGCCGCCATGCCACAGGATTCCAAAGTGAAGGGTCATACCACAGGGTCAATCCCAGTCTCCACACACAGTAAGGATCTCCAGGGCCAGCCTCTTTCCCTCTCTCTCTCTAACAGCTCTACATTTCTTGTTTTGCAGTGAATACCCTGCCCTATATTATCTTCACCATCAGCTGCATCAACTATCCCATGCCAGCTCGAGCCTACATCCTCAAGGTGAGGGGACAGTTCTGAGGATTGGTTCTCAAACTGGGGCTTGCATAAACCCATGGGCTCCTGCTGGGAGGATGGCGCCCTCTTCAGGCTATGTCACACCATTGCAGATGCTGCTGAGCCCTGTGGCTGGGCCAGTTCCTTCCAGAAAAAAAAAAAAAAAAAAAAACACTTGAGAGTAAAGGGCTGTCTGGGACACTGATCTTCCTGAAATAAATGTGGTGGCACCACACCATGCTGGCAAGGTGGGAGTCACAAGGAGAGGGGAACACTAAGGTCCTCAAAGAGCGTTAATTCAATCTGAGCCCTAAGGTGCATAAGCATGGAAGTCAGTGCTAGCAGTCCCTGAAATAGGCTATGTTACAAAGAGAATGGCTGGGGACAGTCCCAGTGTGATGTCCCAGCATAAGTTAACAGTCTTCCTTCCTTCCTCAAAGTTTCTCTGCTTTGGATGATAAATTACACGGTCAGCCTGGTACTCGGCTGCATCTTCCCCTTGCTCTGGCCAGGTGCCTCTCTGTGAGTTGGGATACCCGGCCCCTCTGTGGGGAGGCTGGATACTAAGGTGAATAAAGGGTGCAGTGAATGCTCAGCCCCTGCACAGGGTGGAGGCTTCATGTCAGCTACCTGTGGAAGTTCAGAGCAGACTGATGGGCTCAAAGAAGGCTTTGAGGAAGGGAGGGAATTTCAGGAATTCTACAATGACAAACTCATTGAGCCATATGGAGGGATGCTTGGTTCTAGGCAGAACTGCACAAGATTCCATGCAAATAGCATCTCAAGATGGTCTGCACTGGGGTACTGGGGACTTACTAGGGGTGATGAGGGCTAAAGACTGACCAGTGGAGATGGGGAACCAGAGTACATTACCCAACCGAGCCTAGAGTTGCCAAAGAGGGTGAGTGTGGGCCAAAGGAGGGTTCTCAGAGTTCCTGAGTTAAATGTTCAGGAACGTGTTGTGGGCACTGCTCTATTTAAGATGGATAACCAACAATGAGTTACTGTGTAGCACAGGAAACTCCACTGAGTTATGTGACAGCCTGGATGAAAGAGGTATCTCTGGGACCAGGATACCTGGATACATAGGTTTGAGTTCCTTTACTCTCCACCTGAACTCAAAATATGGTGTGTGTGTGTGTTTACTTTATTTTACTTTACAATACTGTTTTGTAAATCAGCTATACTCCATACAAAATAAAGTTTTTAATAAAGTATGGATTGTGAAGATGCAGGAGGAGAACCAGCATTCTCTGCAGAGAAAACAAGGAGCAGGAGTCAGAAGGAAAGAAACAGGGAGTGAAGGGAACTATCACACATGTTCTTTTCAAAAAATAAC
The DNA here is from genome assembly GCA_006410535.1 of Litocranius walleri. Classification (NCBI taxonomy): domain Eukaryota; kingdom Metazoa; phylum Chordata; class Mammalia; order Artiodactyla; family Bovidae; genus Litocranius; species Litocranius walleri. The sequence continues at coordinate 814,032 of SJYG01000223.1, read as the reverse complement.
ATTGAAGTGTGGCTAATCTTCAGTGTTGCATTAAGGTCTGCTGCACAGCAATCTGACAGTTATACACGTAAAAAAATATCTTTTTCTTTCTCATGTGCTTTATCAGTGGATATTGAATATAGTTCCTTACACTCTGCAGAAGGACTTTGTTGCTTTTCATTCCTCTGTTTCCCCAAATCCCAGTCCTCCACTCACCACACCTTTCCTCATGTCAACCTGATGTCTTGGCCATCTTTGGTTTTGGATGAACTCTCATATCCCTTGCTGCTGATAAAACCCTTGATACTTACCAAAAGAGGGAAATAAAGAGTTGGGCTAGGTCTGTATATTGGGGGGAGTCGCTGGTAAGGGCTCATGCTGACTGGTGTGCATTTATGACTCCCCCAAGATTCTGGAGGCAACTGCTATACCACCTTTAAAGAGAACAGAGTGAGTCATCTAGAGAGACCTGGATCCTGGGTGATGTCTTCCTGAGGCGGTATTTCTCAGTCTTTGATTGAGAAAATGACAGGATTGGCTAGCACGGGCAGTGTAAATGCAGGGAATGGTTCAGGAATCAGTAAGGCCGCTCCTAACACACACTCACTCACACTTAGGCTACTCCTGCCCAGAATGCTGGTGAACTGTATTTGGTGGTCTGCACACCCTATTCTCAGGAAAGAATAAAGGATCTCACTTGTAATGGTGCTGAAACAAATGGATGCATCTGTTTGTGTCTGGGAGGTGTAAAATGATCGGGAAGGATCTAGCACAAAGTCTGAATAAAAGTTGAGAGGAGCCCAACTCCAACTGGCTTCAAAAAAAAAGGGAGACTCACTGAAATGATTCTGGGAATCCAGGACACAAGAATCAGAGCAAAGACAAAGATCTCAGTGACTGCACCCAAGAAATCAGAAGTCATCAATTCTCTCTCACCCTCGCTCTTTTCCTTCACTCTTCTTTGATGGTCTTAGCCTGGCAACTTTCTTCCTTAAGGCTTCTACACCTAGTGAGGGAGTCCAAGCTACCTGCCCTAGGGTTTTAAATCCCAAAGGCATCGCCTAGTAAAGAAAGAAGATTGTAGACATCAGAGTTCAAGGATTTTCTCTGAATGGTCCACTTCAGATCACATGTACAGTCCCAGATCAGCCATCCTGGCAGGGACAAGGGGTCTTATGACTGGCTTTACATTGTCTTTGGCCCTGACCCAGCAGTACATATGATTTTCAATTTCCTCCAGAACTACATGACTAAAATTGGGGAGAGGCAGCCACAAGGATAGCGACTGGCAGATGGTCTAGGCCATGGAAGAGTTTGTGATGACGCACCAACTCCACCACCTACTCATTCAGAGGAATTACAAGGGGTAATGAAATAGACTCTCTTTGTCCTATCTCAGATTATATCACTGGGCTTCTCCTCCAGGGGATTTGGGTGAGGTAATTAATGCAGAGCTGGTTCCTTCTTGTTCCCACAACCCAGTCACCAGCTCTCTGTCACATATGCCTGTTCTGCCCTTTCTAGTGGATCCCTAAGCCATCTCCCTCCTCCAGGGCTCAGAATGCCCATTCTTTGGCCTCCAATGCTGCTAGGGAGAATGCAGTGCATATACTGGGGGGCCCAGCCTACACAGAGCCTTCAGCATTTCTGAGCTTCCTCCAGGGGTGGAGCTACAAACTATTTGCTTGAAGCTTCCATGGTTAGGCACTTTTGCAGTGGATTTCTTTCCACCTGGAGGCTGTCAGTAGATGCCTCAGCTGAGACAGCAGGGGTCAGAGGTTGATTTCCTCTCAGATTGACTGGTTTGATCTCCTTGTTGTATCAGGAACTCTCAAGAATCTTCTCAAGCATCATAGTTCAATTCTTTGGCATTCACCATTTCTTATGGTCCAGATATCACATCTGTGCCTGATCAATGTAAAAACCATAGTTTTGACAGTACAGACCTCTGTAGCAAAGTGAGTGTCTGGTGTTTAATACACTCCAGGTTTGTCATAGCCTTACTTCCTTCCAAGGAGCATGAGTCTTTTAGTTTTGTGGCTGCAATCAAGGTCCATAGTGATTTTGGAGCCAAGAAAATAAAAGCTGCCACTGTTTCCACTTTTCCCTCATCTATGTGCCATGAAGTGGTGGGACTGGATGCCATGAATGTTGAGCATCTTTTTTATGAATATTTTTTTGAATGTTAAGTTTAAGCTAGCTTTTTCAACTCCTCTCCTCATCGAGAGGCTCTTTAGTTCTTTGCCTTCTGCTATTAGGGTAGTATCATTTTCATATCTGTGGATGTTGATATTTCTCCCAGCAATCTTGATTCCAGCTTGGGATTTATCCAGACCAACATATAGAATGATGTATCCTACATATAAGTTAAATAACCAGAGTGGCAATGAATACCTTGTCATGCTCCTTTTCCAATTTTAAATCTTTCAGTTGTTCCGTGTCTGATTCTTTTTTTTTTTTTCTCTCACAAATCCCAACAATTTATTTCCTTATTTAGTTAGTCAGCTACATAGTTTTTTTATTTTTTTAATTTTTTTTAAATTCTACATTACAATACTGTATTTGTTTTGCCAAACATTGACATGAATCAGCCACAGGTGTCCATGATCTCCCCATGCCAAAGCCCCCTCCCACCTCTCACCTCAGATCATCTCCCTGGATCCTCCCGTGCACCAGCCCCAAGCATCCTGTATCCTGTATTGAACATAGACTGGCGCTTCTTTTCTTACATGATAGTATGCATGTTTCAATGCCGTTCTCCCGAATCATCCCACCCTCTCCCTCTCCCTCAGAGTCCAAAAGTCCGTTCTATACCTCTGTGTCTCTTTTGTTGTCTCACATAAAGGGCCATCATTACTATCTAAATTCCATATATATGTGTCAGTATACTGTATTGGCAGTCCTTAAAAAGAATAAATTTGACTCAGTTCTAATGAGATGGATGAAACTGGAGCCGATTATACAGAGTGAAGTAAGCCAGAAAGAAAAACACCGTGTCTGCTTTTTGACATACATACAGAATTGTTAGGAGAAAGGTAAGGTGATCTGGTACTCCCATTTCCTTAAGAATTTTCCACTATTTGTTGTGGTCCACACAGTGAAAGGATTGAGCATAGTCAGTGAAGCAGATGCAAATGTTTTTCTGGAATTCCCTTGCTTTCTCTATGATCTGACAGATGTTGGCAATTTGATCTCTGGTTCCTCAAACCTGTTGGTATATCTAGAAGTTTTCAGTTCATGTACTGTTGAAACTTAGCTTGAAGGATATTGAGCACTAACTTTGTTAGCAAGTGAGATGAGCACAATGGTGTGATAGGTTGAACATTCTTTGGAATTGCCTTTCATTTGAATTGGAATGAAAACTGACCTTTTCCAGCACTGTGGCCACTGCTGAGTTTTTCAAATTTGCTGACATATTGAATGCAGCACTTTTATAGCCTCATTCTTTAGGAATTTTATTTTTATTTATTTTTATTTTTTTATTTTTTTTAAATACTTTATTCTACATTACAATACTGTATTTGTTTTGCCATACATCTTTAGGAATTTTAAACAGCTCAGCTGGAATTGCATCACCTTCCATAGCTTTTCTTATAGTGATGCTTCCCAAAACCCACTTGACTTCATACTCCAGTATATCTGGCTTTATGTGAGTGACCCCAGCATTATCCCTATTCCTGTCATTATGACCATTTTTGTATAGTTCTTTTGTGCATTCTTGCCACCTCTTCTTAATCTCATCTGCTTCTGTTTGGTCTTTGACTTTTCTCTCCTTTATTGTGCCCCTCTTTGCAAAAGGTGTTCCTCTGGTATCTCCACTTTTCTTGAAGTGATCTATACTCTTTACAATTCTATTGTTTTCCTCTAATCCTTGCACTATTCACTTATGAAGAGTTTCTTATCTCTCCTTGCTATTCTCTGAAAGTTTGCATTCCACTGAGTATATCTTTCCCTTTCTCCTTTGCCTTTCACTTTTATTTTCTCAGCTATTTTTTAAGGCCTCCTCAGGAAACCACTTTGCCTTCTCACGTTTGTTTTTCTTGAGGATGGTTTTGATGACCACCTCCCATACAGTGTTACAAACCTCCACCCATAGTTCTTCAGGCTAAAAGACCTAATCCCTTCAATCTATTTTTCATCCCCACTAAGGACTTCCCTGGTGGCTTAGATGGTAAAGCATCTGTCTACAATGCGGGAGACCAGTGTTCGATCCCTGGGTTGGGAAGATCCCCTGGAGAAGGAAATGGAAATCCACTCCAGTATTGCCTGGAAAATCCCATGGACAGAGGAGCCTGGTAGGCTACAGTCCATGGGGTCACAAAGAGTCGGATACGACTGAGCGACTTCACTTACTTACTTTTATATAATCATAACGGATTTGACTTAGTTCATAGCTGAATGTCCTAGTGGTTTTCCTTACTTTCTTCAATTTAAACGTAAATATTGTTTGCTTCTGCCTAAGCATTGCTTCCAGATCACCACCCACCACTCCTGGTGGGTGTGGAGCAAAAACACACAATTTGAGGACTGTTATCTTGGGTTTATGCTTGACTTTTCACATGCTTAGCTGTGTGAGCTTGATCAAGTCTCTTAACCTCAGTTTTCTCATCTGGAAAATGGGCACCATGATGATAATTCCACCTTCTAGATTGCATGTATGCCTGCAAAGAGCAAGTGGTGCTGAGACGACTTTCTGGGTTCCTGAGTCTGGAACAAATATGAATTATTCTGCCACCTGGGGAGAAGGAAATCTTCTGTTTAGAGGTAATGGCTGCCTTCCTCAAAGCTAAATATTGATTCAAGCCAAATGACATCTATGTCTGAACCCTGATGCAGAACTCTGACTGAGCTGATTCTTCTGTTTTTGGGGTCCCACAAGAGCTAATGATTACTTTCTCAGATTACTCCCTTCCTCAGCCTTACCAGTCAGCCTTTCCTTGTCAACTACTTCTCCCCTGAAATCACATTGCAAGGAAAGTTGTAAAGGCTCTTGGTCTCTTGTCAGTTTCCCACAACTCTAGCATAGCAACAAGCAGCTATTATGGCTACTTGTCATAGCAACAACTATGGCAACCTGTACAGTCTAATCTTAGCCTGTTAAATGAATCTTTCCCCATTTAGCCCCTCATGTTTAAATTACCTATTGTTGCCTTAGTAAACTTCCTATGCTTGCTGTTTAATGTTGAAATATGTGTGTACCTCATCTAGTTTTCTTTCCCAAACTTAATCCCAACCTTGCAATTAAGTAACCAAACATTTAGTCATCTCATTACCCACAGGAATTGACAAAAGCAAAACACCTATCATGCATTTTTTGCTTGCCCCAAAACACCACTGAAGTGATTTGCTGAAACAATGCAATACATTGGCATGTACACTGCAGAAGAGACACCTTTTCCTCTGGATTTGTTTTCCATATAGTGCAGAATGTCTACCATAAGCCTGGCCCTCCAGCAGCTGGTACCTAATTTTTGAAGACTCAGCCCACTCCAGATCCCTTCCACATCTCTCAGTAAAATATAGAGAATAGACTCTGTCAAAGTTCTCAGTCCTGCAGAAAACAGTTTTGTTTGTTTGTTTGCTTAGAAAACAATACTTGGTAACACATTCAAAATCTTCAAAACTTGGTAACACAAAATTTTCTTGTGCTACTTGCCTTGGATTCAAGGACCTGCGCCAAAGGATGGGAAGCCTCCCCTTCCAACTAAATCTTTTACCTCTCCCACCAGGCCCACAGGCTTGACTGGACCCCAGAGATTTCTACCTGCTCCCTGATGACCTCTGTACAGCAATTCAGTTCAGTCTCTCAGTCATGTCCAACTCTTTACTATATCATGGGGTGCAGTATGCCAAGTTTACCTTTCCACCACCAACTCCTGGAGCTTGCTCAAACTCATGTTCATCAGGTCGGTGATGCCACCAAACAATTTCATATTCTGTCTTCCCCTTTAACTTCTGCCTATAATCTTTCCCTGCATCAGGGTCTTTTATAATGAGTCAGTTCTTCCCATCAGGTGGCCAAAGTATTGGAGGTTAAGCCTTAGCATCAGTCCTTTCAATGAATATTCAGGACCTATTTCCTTTAGCATGGACTGGCTGTATCTCCTTGCAGTCCAAGGGACTCTCAAGAGTCTTGTCCAACACCACAATTTAAAAGCATCAATTCTTTGGTACTCGGCTCTCTTTATGGTCCAACTCTCACATCCACTCACGATTTCTGGTAAAACAATAGCTTTGGCTATACAGACCATTGCTGGTAAAGTATGTCTCTGCTTTTAGCATGCTGTCTAGGTTTTTCATAACTTTTCTTTCAAGAAGCTACATCTTCCCCCCCCCGCCCCACAACTGTGGTCACTATCTACAGTGATTTTGGTGCCCAGGAAAATAAAGCCTGTCACTGTTTTCATTGTTTTTCCAGGTATTTGCCATGAAGTGATGGAACTGGATGCCATGATCTTCATTTTTTGATCTGTACATACCACATCAAGACCATCTCAAAGAAAAAAGAAATCCAAAAAGGCAAAGTGATTGCCTGAGGAGGCGTTATAAATAGAAGAGAAGAGAAGCAAAAGGCAAAGGAGAAAAGAAAGGCAACTCATCTGAATGCAGAGTTCCAAAGAATAGCAAGAGGAGATTTAATAAAAGCCTTCCTAAGTGATCAGTGCAAAAAAATAGAGAAAACTTTAGAATTGTAAAGACCAGAGATCTCTTCAAGAAAATTAGAGATAGGGAGGGAATGTTTCAGGGAAACATGGGCACAATAAAAGAGAGATATGGAGTGGACCCAACAGAAGCAGAATATATTAAGAGAGGGTGAAAGAATACATAGAAGAACTGTACAAAAATGATAGTAATGACCCAGATAACCACGATGGTGTGATCACTCACCTAGAGCTAGACAATCCTCAAATGCAAAGTCAAATGGGTCTTCAGAAGCATCACTAATAACAAAGCTAATGGAGGTGATGGCATTGTAGTAGAGCTATATTGGATCCTAAAAGATGATGTTGTTAAAGTACTGCGCTCAGTATGCCAGCAAATGTAGAAAACTCAGCAGTGGCCACAGGACTGGAAAGGTCATTTTCATTGCAATCCCCAAAAAAGGTGATTTCAAAGAATGATCAACTACCACACAGTCTCACATGCTACCAAAGTAATCTCTCCAAGGAAGTCTTCAATTGTACATGAACTGAGAAATTCCATATGTTCAAGCTGGATTTAGAAAAGAGAGAGGAACCAGAGATCAAATTGCCAGCATTCATTGGATCATAGAAAAGCTAGAAAATTCTAGAAAAACACCTACTTCTGCTTTATTGACCACGCAAAATCTTTTGACTGTGTGGATCACAACAAACCGTGGAAAACTTACTGAGGTGAGAATACCAGGTCATCTTACCTGCCTTCTGAGAAATCTGTATGCAGGTCAAGAAGCAACAGTTAGAACTGAACATGAAACAGCAGACTGGTTCCAAATCAGGAAAGGCATACATAAAGGCTGTATACTGTCATCTTGCTTATTTAACTTATATGCAGAGAACATCATGTGGAATGCCCAACTGGATGAAGCAAAAGCTGAAATCAAGATTGCTGGGAGAAATATCAATAGCCTCAGATATGCAAAAGACATCACCCTCATGTCAGAAATTGAAGAGGAAATGAAGAGCCTCTTAATGAAAGTGAAATAGGAGAGTGAAACATTTGGCTTAAACTCCACATTTAGAAAATGAAAATCATGACATTTGGTCCCATCAGTTCAGCTCAGTTCAGTCACTCCGTAGTGTCCAAATCTTTGCGACCCCATGAATCGCAGCACGCCAGGCCTCCCTTTTCATCCCCATCTCTCGGAGTTCACTCTGGCTCACGTCCATAGAGTCCGTGATGCCATCCAGCCATCTCATCCTCTGTCGTCCCCTTCTCCTCATGCCCCCAATCCCTCCCAGCATCAGAGTCTTTTCCAATGAGTCAACTCTTCACATGAGGTGACTAAAGTACTGGAGTTTCAGCTTTAGCATCATTCCTTCCAAAGAAATCCCAGGGCTGATCTCCTTCAGAATGGACTGGGTGAATATCCTTGCAGTCCAAGGGACTCTCAAGACTCTTCTCCAACACCACAGTTCAAAAGCATCAATTCTTCAGTACTCAGCCTTCTTCACAGTCTAACTCTCACATCCATACATGACCACAGGAAAAACCATAGCCTTGACTAGATGGACTTTAGTCAGCAAAGTAATGTCTCTGCTTTTGAGTGTGCTATATAGATTGGTCATAACTTTTCTTCCAAGGAGTAAGCGTCGTCTAATTTCATGGCTGCAGTCACCATCTGCAGTGGTTTTGGAGCCCCCCAAATAGTGTGACACTGTTTCCACTGTTTCTCCATCTATTTCCCATGAAGTGATGGGACCGGATGTCATGATCTTCGTTTTCTGAATGTTGAGCTTTAAGCCAACTTTTTCACTCTCCTCTTTCACTTTCATCAAGAGGATTTTTAGCTCCTCTTCACTTTCTTCCATAAGGGTGGTGTCATCTGCATATCTGAGGTGATTGATATTTCTTACAGCAATCTTGATTCCAGCTTGTGCTTCTTCCAGTCCAGCATTTCTCATGATGTACTCTGCATAGAAGTTAAACAAGCAGGGTGACAATATACAACCTTGAGGTACTCCTCTTCCTATTTGGAACTAGTCAACCATGCCCACTTCTAACTGTTGCTTCCTGACCTGCATACAGATTTATTAAGAGACAGGTCAGGTGGTCTGGCATTTCCATGTCTTTCAGAATTTTCCACAGTTTATTTTGATCCACACAGTTAAAGGCTTTGGCAGAGTCAATAAAGCAGAAATAGATGTTTTTCTGGAACTCTCTTGCTTTTTCATGTTCCAGCGGATGTTGATAATTTGATCTCTGGTTCCTCTGCCTTTTCTAAAACCAGCTTGAACATCAGGGAGTTCACGGTTCACAGCTTGGAGAATTTGGAGCATGACTTTACTAGCATGTGAGATGAGTGCAATTGTGCGGTAGTTTGAGCATTCTTTGGCATTGCCTTTCTTTGGAATTGAAATGAAACTGACTTTTTCCATTCCTGTGGCCACTGCTGAGTTTTCCAAATTTGTTGGCATATTGAGTGCAGCACTTTCCCAGCATCATCTTTCAGGATTTGAAACAGCTCAACTGGACTTCCATCACCTCCACTAGCTTTGTTCGTAGTGATGCTTTCTGAGGCCCACTTGACTTCACATTCCAAGATGTCTGGCTCTAGATTAGTGATCACATCACCATGATTATCTGGGTCATGAAGATCTTTTTTGTAAAGTTCTTCCATGTGTTTTTGCCACCTCTTCTTAATATCTTCTGCTTCTGTTAGGTCTATACCATTTCTATCCTTTATCTAGCCCATCTTTGCATGAAATGTTCCCTTGGTATCTCTAATTTTCTTGAAGAGATGTCTAGTCTTTCCCATTCTGTTCTTTTCCTCTATTTCTTTTCACTGATCACTGAAGAAGACTTTCTTATCTCTTCTTGCTAATCTTTGGAACTCTGCATTCAGATGCTTATATCTTTCCTTTTCTCCTTTGCTTTTTGCTTCTCTTTTCACAACTATTTGTAAGGCCTCCCCAGACAGCCATTTTGCTTCCCTCCCCCCCCCACCCCCCGCCATGAGGATGGTCTTGATCCCTGTCTCCTGTACAATGTCATGTACCTCATTCCATTGTTCATCGGGCACTCTATCTATCAGATCTAGCCCCTTAAATCTATTTCTCACTTCCACTGTATAATCATAAGGGGTTGACTTAGGGCTTACCTGAATGGTCTAGTGTTTTCCCCTACTTTCTTTAATTTAAGTCTGAATTTGATAATAAGGGGTTCATGATCTGAGCCACAGTCAGCTCCTGGTCTTGTTTTTGTTGAATGTATAGAGCTTCTCCATCTTTGGCTGCATCACTTCATGGCAAATAGATGGGGAAATACCAGAAACAGTGAGAGAATTTATTTTGAGGGGATCCAAAATCACTGCAGATGATGACTGCAGCCATAAAATTAAAAGATGCTCGCTCATTTGAGGAAAAACTATGGCAAATCTATGCAAAATTTTTAAAAGTAGAGACATTACTTTGCTGAAAAAGTTTGGTATAATCAAAGCTATGATTTTTCCATTTTTCTGTATGGATGTGACAGTTGCACCATTAGAATGGTGAGTAATGAAGAATTGATGGTTTTGAACTGTGATTTTTTTTTTATGGGATATGTAATTTTATTTTATTTATTTTTTTAAATTAATTAATTAATTAATTTTTAATTACAATAGATTCCCTTGGACTGCAAGGAGATCCACTCAGTCATCCTAAAGGAAATCAATCCTGAATATTCATTGGAAGGACCGATGTTGAAATTGAAACTCCAATACTTTGACTAACTGATGTGAACAACTGACTCATAGAAAAAACCCTGTTAATGGACAAGATTGAAGGCAGGAGGAGAGAGGATGACGGAGGATGAGATGGTTGGATGGAATCACCAACTCGATGGACATGAGTTTGCTCAAGCTCCAGGAGCTGGTGAAGAACAGTGAGCCCTGGCATGCTGTGGTCCATGGGGTTACAAAGAGTTGGACATGACTGAGTGACTGAACTGAACTGAACGTACCACATAGCAAATACTATTTGTAATTGGCATGTTTCTCCAGCAAGACTGGGGCTCCCTAAGGCCCCAACACATATCCCAATCAAGTTTGCATCCATACACAGAAGTCAGTGCCTAGCATTCGCAAGGCATTAAGTAAGTCTGAATGCAGGGGGACCTCTATTTTAGTCGACATAAAGGAGTAAAGGACACATTTATCCTCCTGTTTCAAATAACTCCAAAGTAGAAAAGACAAATGAAAGAGCATTGTTTTACATCAAACATCTGGCAGCAGAGAATGGATTCCCAAGGCGAGGAGCAAGCAAAGAGAGTTCTACAATTGCTTCTACTCTAAAAATATTTTCCAACACATACATGGAAGGTGTACCTAGGCTGAAACCAACAGTCTCCCCAAGAAGAGAGATTTATGACTCTATATAGTTAGAGTTCACAGGAGAGAGCTACATAAAGACAGCTGTGAGACTGTACAGATGATACCCTTCTAGTTTTCAGCAGAGAGTTGATAGTACTGGTCTGAATTCTAGGGAACAATCCTTAAGTCTCAAATTTGAATAAATCTGATTGTATCCCTACTCACAAGCTTTGAAATTGCTCATTTTAAAATACAAATGTATTTACTTTAATTAGAGGTTAATTACTTTACTATATTATATTTTGCCATACGTTGACATGAATCTGCCACGTGTGCACACGTGTTCCCCATCCTGAACACCCCTCCCACCTCCCTACCCATACCATCCTTCTGGGTCATCCCAATGCACCAGCCCTGAGCATCCTGTATCATGCACCGAACCACATGTTTCAATGCCATTCCCCCAAATCATCTCACCCTCGCCCTATCCCACAGAGTCCAGAAGACTGTTCTATACATTTGTGTCTCTTTTGCTATCTTGCATACAGGGCTATTGTTACCATTTTTCTAAATTCCATATATATGTGTTAGTATACTGTATTGGTGTTTTTCTTTCTGGCTTACATCACTCTGTATAATAGGCTCTAGTTTCATCCACCTCATTAGAATTGATTCAAATATGTTCTTTTTAGTGGCTGAGTAATACTCCATTGTGTATATGTACCACAGCTTTCTTATCCATTCATCTGCTGATGGACATCTAGGTTGCTTCCATGTCCTGGATATTATAAACAGTGCTGTGATGAATATTGGGGTACATATGTCTCTTTCAATTCTGGATTCCTAGGTGTCTATGCCCAGCAGTGGGACTGCTGGGTCATTTGGCAGTGCAATTTCTAGTTTTTTAAGGAATCTCCACATTGTTCTCCATAGTGGCTGTACTAGTTTGCATTCCCACCAACAGTGTAAGAGGGTTTCCTTTTCTCCACACCCTCTCCAGCATTTACTGCTCGTAGACTTTGGATAGAAGCCATTCTGACTGGCGTGACATGGTACTTCATTGTGTTTTTGATTTACATTTCTCTGATAATGAGTGATGTTGAGCATCTTTTCATGTATTTTTTAACCATCTGTATGTCTTCTTTGGAGAAATGTCTGTTTAGTTCTTTGGCCCATTTTTTGATTGGGTCATTTATTTTTCTGAAATTGAGCTAAAGGGGCTGCTTTTATATTTTTGAGAATAATTGTTTGTCAGTTGCTTTATTTGCTATCATTTTTCCCCAATCCAAAGGCTGTCTTTTCACCTTGCTTATAGTTTCCTTTGTGCAAAAGCTTTTAATTTTACTTAGGTCCCATTTGTTTTCTTTTAGCTTTTATTTCCAATATTCTGGGAGGTGGGTCATAGAGGATCCTGCTGTGATTTATGTCGGAGAGCATTTTATTAATGTTCTCCACTAAGAGTTTTGTAGTTTCTGGTTGTACGTTTAGGTCTTTAATCCATTTTGAGTCTATTTTTGTGTATGGTGTTAAAAAGTGTTCTAGTTTCATTCTTTTACAAGTAGTTGACCAGTTTTCTCAACGACACTTGTTAAAGTGATTGTCTCTTCTCCATTGTATATTCTTGCCTCCTTTGTCAAAGATAAGATTTCCATAGGTGCATGAATTTACCTCTGGGCTTTCTATTTTGTTCTATTTATCTATATTCCTGTCTTTGTGCCAGTACCATATTGTCTTGATGACTGTGGCTTTCTAATAGAACCTTAAGTTCGGCAGGTTGATTCCTCCAGTTCCATTCTTCTTTCTCAAGATTGCTTTGGCTATTCAAGGTTTTTTGTATTTCCATACAAATTTTGAAATTATTTGTTTTAGCTCTGTGAAAAATACCTTTGGTAGCTTGATAGGGATTACATTGAATCTATAGGGTGTTTTGGGTAGTATACTCATTTTCAATATATTGATTCTTCAGATCCACAAATATGGTATATTTCTCCATCTATTAGTGTCTTCCTTGATTTCTTTCACCAGTGTTTTATAGTTTTCTATATATAGGTCTTTTGTTTCTTTAGGTAGATATAGTCCTAAGTATTTTATTCTTTTTGTTGCAATGGTGAGTGAAATTATTTCCTTTATTTCTCTTTCTATTTTCTCATTATTAATGTATAGGAATGCAAGGGATCTCTGTGTTGCTTTTAAATCCTGCAACTTTACTATATTCATTGATTAGCTCTAGTAATTTTTCTGGTGGACTCTTTAAGGTTTTCTATGTAGAGGATCATGTCATCTGCAAATGGTGAGCATTTTATTTCTTCTTTTCCAATTTGGATTCTTTCATTTCTTTTTCTGTTGTGATTGCTGTGGCTAATACTTCCTAAACTATGTTGAAAAGTAGTGGTGAGAGCGAGCACCCTTGTCTTGTTCCTGACTTTAGGGGAAATACTTTCAATTTTTCACCACTGAGGATGTTTGCTGTGGGTTTGTCATATATAGCTTTTATTATGTTGAGGTATGTTCCTTCTCTTCCTGCTTTTTTGGGGGTTTTATCATAAATGGATGTTTAATTTTGTCAAAGACTTTCTCTGCATCTATTGAGATAATCATATGGTTTTTATTTTTCCATTTGCTAATGTGGTGTATTACATTCATTGATACGCAGATATTGAAGAATCCTTGCATCCCTGCAATAAAGCCTACTTGGTCTTGATGATGTATGATCTTTTTAATATGTTGTTGGATTTTGATTGCTAGAATTTTGTTAAGGATTTTTGCATCTATTTTCATCAGTGATATTGGCCTATAGTTTTCCTTTTTGTGGCATCTTTGTCAGGTGTTGGTATTAGGGTGATAGTGGCCTCATAGAATGAGTTTGGAAGTTTACCTTCCTCTGCAATTTTCTAGAAGACTTTGAGTAGGATAGGCGTTAGCTCTTCTCTAAATTTTTAGTAGAATTCAACTGTGAAGCCATCTGGTCCTGTGCCTTTGTTTGCTGGAAGATTTCTGATTACAGTTTCAATTCCATGCTTGTGATGCATCTGTTAAGATTTTATGTTTCTTCCTCATTCAGTTTTGAAAAGTTGTACTTTTCTAGGAATTTCTCTATTTCTTCCAAGTTGTCTATTTTATTGGCATATAATTGCTGATAGTAGTCTCTTATGATCCTTTGTATTTCTGTTTTGTCTGTTGGAATGACTCCATTTTCAGTTCTAATTTTATTGATTTGATTTTTCTCCCTTTGTTCCTTGATGAGTCTGGCTAATGGTTTGTCAATTTCATTTATCTTCTCAAAGAACCAGCTTTTGGCTTTGTTGATTTTTGCTATGGTCTTTTTGTTTCTTTTGCATTTATTTCTGCCTGCATTTTGAAGATTTCTCTCCTACTAACACTGGGGTTCTTCATTTTTCCCTTTTCTAGTTGCTTTAGGTGTAGAGTTAGGTTATTTATTTGACATTTTTCTTGTTTCTTGAGATGTGCCTGTATTGCTACGAATCTTCCTTTTAGCACTGCTTTTACACTGTTTCACAGGGTTTGTGTTGTTTTGTTTTCATTTTCATTGTATTTTTCCTCCCAGCCAAGGCTCACCACAGACTCGCCAGTGAGAGTGTTTCGTGGTATTTGGAAACTTCTCTCTTTTTTAAGACTCACTTCCTGGCACAGATTTCCGTCCCTACCTCTTTTGTCTCTCTTTTTATCTTTTACACTTTTTCCTACTACCCAAGGCTATGGTTTTTCCAGTGGTCATGTATGGATGTGAGAGTTGGACTGTGAAGAAAGCTGAGTGCCAAAGAATTGATGCTTTTGAACTGTGGTGTTGGAGAAGACTCTTGAGAGTCCATTGGACTGCAAGGAGATCCAACTAGTCCATTCTGAAGGAGATCAGCCCTGGGCTTTCTTTGGAAGAAGTGATGCTAAAGCTGAAACTCCAGTACTTTGGCCACCTCATGCAAAGCATTGATTCATTGGAAAAGACTCTGATGCTGGGAGGGATTGGGGGCAGGAGGAGAAGAGACAACAGAGGATGAGATGGCTGGATGGCATCACTCAGACGTAAGTCTGAATGAACTCCGGGAGTTGGTGATGGACAAGGAGGTCTGGCATGCTGTGATTCATGGGGTCGCAGAGTCAGACACGACTGAGCGACTGAACTGAACTGAACTGAACTTCAAAGACAATGAGCTGCTTTTTTGGGAGCCTGATGTCCTCTGCCTTCATTTAAAAGTTGTTTTGTGGAATTTACTCAGCTTTCAAGTGTTCTTTTGATGAATTTGTTGGGAGAGAAAGTCGTCTCCCTGTCCAATTCCTCTGCCATCTTAGGACTGCCCCCTTCTGATGCCTATGTCAGAAGCTTTCTCTATCTCCTTTATTGTTTAATAAAATTTTATTACACAAAATCTCTGAGCTATCAAGCTTTGTCTCTGGCCCCGGATTGAATTGTTCTCTTCCAGGGGTGAAGAATCCCGGTGTCGTGATTCAACAACAACCTTTCATCTTGGGGGCTCATCTGGGATCCTTCAGGACAAAGTAGGGATGCTTGCAGCTCTAGTTCTTTGTTCTCTTACGAAAAGCAAGTGAGGAGGCATGCTCTGTGGCTCCATGGTGATCTCATAAAGCTCATGGTAGAAAACTGTCAGGGGTTTATATTGACCTGCCAATGCCAAGAAGTAACCAATGTCTCCTTTGGGAACCAACCAGAAATGGGCAAAGCATGTGGACCGAACTCTCCTTTCTCGGCCAAACTTTTCAGTCTCTCTGACCATTTCATAACTCCTTGGGAATTAGAAGTACTAACATAATCTATCGGATCATAGACTTTCAAGGGACTCATGGTCTATACTGTTACTGTGTACTGTAGCTTAGGTCCCAAACTTGGATTGGTAGTCAAGAAAGTGCCTAGCCTCTCTAGGAATCAAAAGTTCTGAAGCTAGATGGAGCTCAAGCTCCAAGAACACTTCTGAGGTTAAAGGTTACTCAGATTGGGACTGGAATGGGTTTTTTTCCTTTGGTAACCCTGGCGTTTAGTGGACCAGAGAAGGCTCTTATATCCGTGTGGTGATGCTTGATAACAACATCTCAGCTTTATGTTCGTAAGGTCTTATTGTGGTCAGGAATATACTCAGGGTCGTGCACAGGCACTCAGGTGATGAATGTTCCGCCCCACCTCCCAGCGGTCTTAGCTTGGGAGGCATTCCAGAAGGTTACTCTGATTGCACCCAGGTGGAATCAGAGGCAAGCAAGGTTAAAGGTGAAGGGCTGGATATCAAGTAGAGATGTTATCAGGTCTGCCCCTGGTACTTCCCCACCCCATCTCGGTGGTAGAACTAGGAGAGTCGAGGACAGAGTCTGCATCGGTAATGGACAGACTAAGTCCGACCAGGAAGGAAACCTTTTGGTGTAAAATCTGTCTACACCCCTATCTAGAGCAGGGAAGGACGCCTCTGGTAGAAAAATACGCTGGTCACTTTTTTTCTCTCTTACAGATGGGAGCTAACAATTCCACCCTCACTCCTTTGAAGTGTATCCTGAAAAACTGGGATAGATTTGATTCCCAGGGCTTAAAGACACACCTGGTCTTCTTATGCAATACTGCATGGCCACAATATCCACTGGAGGACGGAGAATGGTGGCTGGTTGGAGGGTCTCTTAAATACAATACTGTTTTACAATTAGACCGATTCTGCAAGGAACAAGGGAAGTGGGTAGAGGTAGCATATGTGTTGCCCTTTTTCTCTCTGCAAAATATGTCAGACTTATGTCCTAATGGTATATATAGATTTGGGCGTGAAATCTTCAGCTCCCTCCTGTCCTCCTACTTTGCCTCCGTACCCAGGGCTCCAAGCTGAGCAAACTGAGATTCAAACTGCCTTGGTCTCAGTAGAAATCGATACTGAGACTCAAACTGCCCACATGGAGGTCCAAACAACTCCTGTCTCCATATGACCTCAGACTACTCTGGTTTCAGTAGAAACTCAGACCATCGAAGTAAGAGATGAGATGTAGGACAGGAGACAAAAAGAAAAAGAAAAACAGGTTTCTCCAGTCTATCCCTGGGATCTTATGTGCACAGGAGTCAGAGAGACTGAGGAACAGCCACACAAGCTGTTGTCTCTTCATGAAACACCCACCGGGAGAAATAATCAATCTATGAGAATTAATAAGCCTTTTTCTTATCAAGAAATACAAAGAATCAAGGAGGATCTGGGAGACTATTTACAGGACCCAGAAAGATACATCAGAGCTTTTAAAGGTGTTACTCTGCTTTATGACCTTACTTGGAAGGATGTGATGCATATCTTGGGACAAAGGCTGACTCCCAAAAGACTCGAGTTTTGGGAAAAGCAGTTGCTTATGGAGATGAATGGCTTGGTAATGAATCAGTAGGGAAGAGGGTGGACAAGAAAGCAGGCTTCCCCAGTGGGAATCAGGCAGTCCCAACTATAGAACCAGACTAGGACTACAACACAGATAAAGGAAGATGGGATCAGAGTCATTTAGTCAGATGTATTCTTGAAGGACTCAGGCAGGCACGTTCTAAGCCTTTAAACTATAGCAAATTGGCTGACATAGAACAGGAGGAGAAGGAATCTCGTGGTAAATTCCTAGATAGACTCAGAGAAGCTCTTCGCAGATTCACTGAGATTGATCCCATAAATGATGAAGGACAAGTAATCTTAAAAGATAGATTTCTCATTCAGTTGGCTTCAGATACCTGCCGTAAGCTACAAAAATGGGCATATGGACCAAATCAGTCTTTAGATACTCTGATACAACAGGTTCAGATGGTCTATTATGGTAGGGATATGAGGAAAGAAAGAAAGGCAAAAAATGACAAAGGAAAAGGCAGAAGCCTTCACAATGGCTATGAAAAACTTTCTTAAACAGCCAGAGAAAAATGCCCAGAGGAACCCAGGTGAAAAGGGATTGGCTTGCTATTACTGTGGAAAGGAAAGGAGGGCCACGTCAAGCGGTACTGCCCTCAGGCATCTAAGCTGCCCCTAGCACCATGTCTGGTCTGCAAAGGACCACACTGCAAGAGAGATTGCCCTCAGAGGCGTAGGTGTCCAGGGTCGGACTCTCAAGACAATCAGGACTGAAGGTGCCCAGGGGTCCCCACACAAGCTCCCGTCTTAATTACACCTGAGGAACTCCAGGTAAAAATAATTGTGGGGGGCCAATTGGTCGACTTCCTTTTAGATACTGGGGCAACTTACTCTGTGCTTACTGAAGCCCTTGGCCCACTTGCTTCCTGATCCACTTCCATAATGGGACTGTCTGGATGAGCCAAAAGGTATTATTTCAGTTATTCTTTAGCTTGTAACTGGGATTCTGTGCTATTTTTCACATGAGTTTCTGATAGTGCCAGAATCTCCCTCACCCCTTTTTGGGAGTTCCCTCACTCCTTTGAAGTGTATCCTGAAAAACTGGGATAGATTTGATTCCCAGGGCTTAAAGACACACCTGGTCTTCTTATGCAATACTGCATGGCCACAATATCCACTGGAGGACGGAGAATGGTGGCTGGTTGGAGGGTCTCTTAAATACAATACTGTTTTACAATTAGACCGATTCTGCAAGGAACAAGGGAAGTGGGTAGAGGTAGCATATGTGTTGCCCTTTTTCTCTCTGCAAAATATGTCAGACTTATGTCCTAATGGTATATATAGATTTGGGCGTGAAATCTTCAGCTCCCTCCTGTCCTCCTACTTTGCCTCCGTACCCAGGGCTCCAAGCTGAGCAAACTGAGATTCAAACTGCCTTGGTCTCAGTAGAAATCGATACTGAGACTCAAACTGCCCACATGGAGGTCCAAACAACTCCTGTCTCCATATGACCTCAGACTACTCTGGTTTCAGTAGAAACTCAGACCATCGAAGTAAGAGATGAGATGTAGGACAGGAGACAAAAAGAAAAAGAAAAACAGGTTTCTCCAGTCTATCCCTGGGATCTTATGTGCACAGGAGTCAGAGAGACTGAGGAACAGCCACACAAGCTGTTGTCTCTTCATGAAACACCCACCGGGAGAAATAATCAATCTATGAGAATTAATAAGCCTTTTTCTTATCAAGAAATACAAAGAATCAAGGAGGATCTGGGAGACTATTTACAGGACCCAGAAAGATACATCAGAGCTTTTAAAGGTGTTACTCTGCTTTATGACCTTACTTGGAAGGATGTGATGCATATCTTGGGACAAAGGCTGACTCCCAAAAGACTCGAGTTTTGGGAAAAGCAGTTGCTTATGGAGATGAATGGCTTGGTAATGAATCAGTAGGGAAGAGGGTGGACAAGAAAGCAGGCTTCCCCAGTGGGAATCAGGCAGTCCCAACTATAGAACCAGACTAGGACTACAACACAGATAAAGGAAGATGGGATCAGAGTCATTTAGTCAGATGTATTCTTGAAGGACTCAGGCAGGCACGTTCTAAGCCTTTAAACTATAGCAAATTGGCTGACATAGAACAGGAGGAGAAGGAATCTCGTGGTAAATTCCTAGATAGACTCAGAGAAGCTCTTCGCAGATTCACTGAGATTGATCCCATAAATGATGAAGGACAAGTAATCTTAAAAGATAGATTTCTCATTCAGTTGGCTTCAGATACCTGCCGTAAGCTACAAAAATGGGCATATGGACCAAATCAGTCTTTAGATACTCTGATACAACAGGTTCAGATGGTCTATTATGGTAGGGATATGAGGAAAGAAAGAAAGGCAAAAAATGACAAAGGAAAAGGCAGAAGCCTTCACAATGGCTATGAAAAACTTTCTTAAACAGCCAGAGAAAAATGCCCAGAGGAACCCAGGTGAAAAGGGATTGGCTTGCTATTACTGTGGAAAGGAAAGGAGGGCCACGTCAAGCGGTACTGCCCTCAGGCATCTAAGCTGCCCCTAGCACCATGTCTGGTCTGCAAAGGACCACACTGCAAGAGAGATTGCCCTCAGAGGCGTAGGTGTCCAGGGTCGGACTCTCAAGACAATCAGGACTGAAGGTGCCCAGGGGTCCCCACACAAGCTCCCGTCTTAATTACACCTGAGGAACTCCAGGTAAAAATAATTGTGGGGGGCCAATTGGTCGACTTCCTTTTAGATACTGGGGCAACTTACTCTGTGCTTACTGAAGCCCTTGGCCCACTTGCTTCCTGATCCACTTCCATAATGGGACTGTCTGGATGAGCCAAAAGGTATTATTTCAGTTATTCTTTAGCTTGTAACTGGGATTCTGTGCTATTTTTCACATGAGTTTCTGATAGTGCCAGAATCTCCCTCACCCCTTTTTGGGAGTGATATACTGAGCAAGGTCCATGCCTCTGTTTTCATGAATATGGAGCCCTCCCTTTCTCTCCCCTTAGTTGAACAAAATGTAAATCCTCACGTATGGGCTGATGGAAAATCTGTGGGTTGAACACAAAATGCTATTCCTGTAATTGTCAAGCTCAAAAACCCACACTTATTTCCACATAAGAAGCAGTATCCACTAAAACCTGAGGTTAAGGAAGGGTTAAAACCCATCATTGAAAATTTAAAGGATCAAGGACTATTAATTCCCTGTGATAGATAGTCCTTGCAACATTGCTATTTTGGGCATAAAGAAATCAAATGGTAAATGGAGACTAGTTCAAGATTTACATATAATAATTGAGGGTCTAGTTTCTTTACACCCCGTGGTGCCTAATCCATATACTCTATTTTCTGAAATTCCTGAACTAGCCAAATATTTCTCAGTAATTTATTTAAAAGATGTCTTCTATTCAGTGAGTTTTTAACCTGGACAGTTTTGTTCCAGGGATTTCATGACAGTCCTCACTTATTTGGACAAAGTTAGTCCAAATAAGGAATCTACAAAACTTTAATAGCTCTGAAGCGGTGGTTTACAATATATGTGCTGAGACAGAGGAAGCTTGTTCGTGAGCCTCAGAATATATCTTAAACTTTCTGGCAGGCTGTGGTTACAAGGCATCAAGAGAAAAGGCTCAGTTTTATCAACAATCAGTTAGGTATCTGGACCCAATCATATCAGAAGGGACTAGCGCCATAGGACCTGAGAGAACTAAACTTATACTAAATCATCCCCTACCTACGACTTTGCGAAAATTGAGAGAATTTTGGGGAATTACAGGTTACTGTTACATTTGGATTCCGGATTATGGGGAACTTCCCGGCCTTTATATAAACTTATAGCTGAAACTCAGCAGGCCCAAACTGACAAACTGGTTTGGTCTCCAGAAACTCAAAAGGCTTTTAAGGTTCTTCAGACTGCTCTCCAGCAAGCTGCAGCTCTGAGCCTGCCCACATGGTCAGAATTTAATTTTTTTTGGTCACTGAAAGGAAAGGTAGGCCTTGGGAGTTTTGAACAACCCCAAGGGCCTCATCAGCAAACTATTGCTCATCTAAACAGAGAATTAGATGTAATGTCACGTGGGTGGCCCCACTGCTTATGAGTAATTGAGGCAGCAGCTTTATTAGCACCTGAAGCTTTACAAATAATTAATGGATGAAACCTTACTGTACTGACTTCTCATGATGTGAGTGGAATCTTAAATTCTAAGATTAATATTTGGATGGCAGACAGTAGGCTTCTTAAATATTAAATCAGTGTTGTTAAAAGGACCAGTAACTAAGCTTAAAGTTGGTGGAAATTTAAAAAATCTTGCCACTTTCTTTCCTGAGAAGGAAAATGAAACACCTAATCATGATTGTTCTCAATTCCTAACTTTAAACTATGCAGCTCGGGAAGATCTAATGGATAACCCATTAGACAATCCTGACATGGAAATATTTACAGATGGCAGTTCTTTTGTTCAAGATGGAAAGCGTAAAGCAGGTTATGCCATGGTGACTGCTGAAGAGGTTTTGGAAGCAGAATCCCTCCCTCAGGGAACCAGTGCTCAGTTAGTGGAGCTTGTGGCTCTGACCTGAGCTCTAGAGTTAAGCAAAAGGCAGCGGGTAAATATCTACACTGGTTGTAAGTATGCTTATTTGACTTTACATGCTCATGCTGCAATATAGAAAGAAAGACAGTTTAAAATGGCAACAGAACATATTAAGCATTTCAGGGAGATTGAGAGACTTTTAACTGCTATATACTGTCCTAAAAAAGTAGCTGTCATGCATTGAAAAGGGCACAACAGGGATGGGAGTACAGTAGCTGAAGGTAATCAGCAGGCTGACTGTCAAGCCAGAAAAGCAGCACTTTACAAAACCCCTTTACTGCAGACGCCTTTGATCTGGACAGGTCCTGTGGAACAAGAAAAACCACAATATACTGAGAAGAATTAGAAAGATAAGAAAAAAGAGGAACAAAGTTACTGATAAAGGATGATTACAGTCTGAGGATTGACAAATAAAAATTCCTGAAAATGCTCAATGGAAAATTCTTAAAGGTTTACATCAGAATTTTCATTTGGGTGCACAGAGTACTTACCAAATGGCTTCTCGTTTGTTTGAAGGTAGAAATGTAATGAAAACTTTAAAGAATATTATCAAAAGGTGTGAAGTTTATCAGAAAAATAACCCAAAGCCTGAAAAGCAACAAAATCTGGATTACAACGAAGTGGGAAGTGCCCTGGAGAGGACTGGGAAATGGATTTTACTCATATGCCAAAAGCTAATGGAAATTCTTGCTTACAAGTTTGGGTAGATACTTTCACTGGATGGACTGCGGCTTTTCCCTGTCATAATGAACAGGCTAAGGAGGTTATAAAGATTTTAATCCATGAAATTATCCACAGGTTTGGGCTGCCATGGAAAGCCTTCAGAAGATATCTAAAGCTCTAAGGATAGAATATCACTTACACTGTTCCCGGAGACCCCACTCTTCAAGAAAGGTTAAAAAACTAATGACATTAAGAGACATAGGACAATTAGATTAAAGTCCTACCCATAGCTTTAATGAACTCCTTATTACCAAATTCAGACTTAAATTGAAGAAAGTAGGGAAAACCGCTAGACTATTCAGGTATGACCTAAATCAAATCCATTATGATTATACAATGGAAGTGAGAAATAGATTTAAGGGTCTAGATCTGATGGATAGAGTGCCTGATGAACTATGGAATAAGGTTCGTAACATTGTACGGGAGACAGGGATCAAGACCATCCCCATGGAAAAGAAATACAAACAAGCAAAATGGCTGTCTGGGGAGGCGTTACAAATAGCTGTGAAAAGAAGAGAGGCAAAAAGCAAAGGAGAAAAGGAAAGATATAAGCATCTAAATGCAGAGTTCCAAAGAATAGCAAGAAGAGATAAGAAAGTCTTCTTCAGCGAACAATGCAAAGAAATAGAGGAAAAGAACAGAATGAGAAAGACTAGACATCTCTTCAAGAAAATTAGAGATACCAAGAGAACACTTCATGCAAAGATGGGCTCGATAAAGGACAGAAATGGTATGGACCTAACAGAAGCAGAAGATATTAAGAAGAGGTGATAAGAATACACCGAGGAAGTATAAAAAAAAGATCTTCACGACCCAGATAATCATGATGATGTGATCACTAATCTAGAGCCAGACATCTTGGAATGTGAAGTCAAGTGGGCCTTAGACAGCATCACTATGAACAAAGCTAATGGAGGTGATGGAATTCCAGTTGAGCTGTTTCAAATCCTGAAAGATGATGCTGGGAAAGTGCTGCACTCAATAT
Organism: Litocranius walleri; assembly: GCA_006410535.1. Classification (NCBI taxonomy): domain Eukaryota; kingdom Metazoa; phylum Chordata; class Mammalia; order Artiodactyla; family Bovidae; genus Litocranius; species Litocranius walleri. Next base: position 790,436 of record SJYG01000223.1, on the reverse strand, counting down.
GCCAGCAAATTTGGAAAACTCAGCAGTGGCCACAGGGCTAGAAAATGTAAGTTTTTATTCCAATCCCAAAGAAAGGCAATGCCAAAGAATGCTCAAACTACTGCACAGTTTCACTCATCTCACATGCTAGTAAAGTCATGCTCCAAATTCTTCAAGCCAGGCTTCAGCAATACATGAACCGTGAACTCCCTGATGTTCAAGCTGGTTTTAGAAAAGGCAGAGGAACCAGAGATCAAATTGCCAGCATCTGCTGGATCATGGAAAAAGCAAAAGAGTTCCAGAAGAACATCTATTTCTGCTTTATTGACTATGCCAAAGCCTTTGACTGTGTGGATCACAATAAACTGTAGAAAATTCTGAAAGAGATGGGAATACCAGACCACCTAACCTGCCTCTTGACAAATCTGTATGCAGGTCAGGAAGCAACAGTTAGAACTGAGCATGGAACAACAAACTGGTTCCAAATAGGAAAAGGAGTACCTCAAGGTTGTATATTGTCACCTTGCTTGTTTAACTTCTATGCAGAGTACATCATGAGAAATGCTGGACTGGAAGAAACACAAGCTGGATTCAAGATTGTCGGGAGAAATATCAATCACCTCAGATATGCAGATGACACCACCCTTATGGCAGAAAGTGAAGAGGAGCTAAAAAGCCTCTTGATAAAAGTGAAAGAGGAGAGGGAAAACGGTGGCTTAAAGCTCAACATTCAGAAAACGAAGATCATGGCGTCCGGTCCCATCACTTCATGGGAAATAGATGGAGAAACAGTGGAAACAGTATCAGACTTTATTTTTTGGGGCTCCAAAATCACTGCAGATGGTGACTGCAGCCATGAAATTAGAAGATGCTTACTCCTTGGAAGAAAAGTTATGACCAACCTAGATAGTATATTCAAAAGCAGAGACATTACTTTGCTGACTAAGGTCCATGTAGACAAGGCTATGGTTTTTCCTGTGGTCATGTATGGATGTGAGACTTGGACTGTGAAGAAGGCTAGGCGCTGAAGAATTGATGCTTTTGAACTGTGGTGTTGGAGAAGAGTCTTGAGAGTCCCTTGGACTGAAAAGAGATCCAACTCGCCCATTCTGAAGGAGATCAGTCCTGGGTGTTCTTTGGAAGGAATGATGCTAAAGCTGAAACTCCAGTACTTTGGCCTCTTCATGAAAAATGTTGATTCATTGGAAAAGACTCTGATGCTGGGAGCGATTGGGGGCAGGAGGAGAAGGGCATGACCGAGGATGAGATGGCTGGATGGCATCACAGACTCATTAGACGTGAGTTAGAGTGAACTCTGAGAGATGGTGATGAACAGGGAGGCCTGGCGTGCTGCGATTCATGGGGTAGCAAAGAGTCAGACAAGACTGAGTGACTGAACTGACATAACTTTAATGAGGGCTCGAACTGCCCCTCAAAAAAGAGGAACTTTCTCCCTTTGAATGTATTTATGGAAGGCCTTTCTTACGCACAGACATTGTTATAGATCCTGAAGCCTGGGAAATAACTAGTTATGTAACTCAGCTCTCAGCTTTTCAACAGGTATTAACAAAACTCTGGGAGACAACTCCTGACCCTGCCTTTGAGCCAAGCAAGGCTCTATTTGAGCCAGGAACTGAGGTCCTCATAAAAACTTTGAGATCTGGGGGCCCATCCCTCGAGCCTTTCTGGGAAGGCCCTTACCAGGTTATTCTTTCTTCTCCCACAGCTGTCAAAGAGCCAAGAATTGATTCATGGGTACATCACACTCAAGTTAAAAGGTGGCACCCTGGCCAAAACTAAGTGACATCTTTTTATGTCTTTATTTTCTATGCTCTGACTTTGTACTTTTCAGATGGGCCTGATAACTTACGTGAGCTTACTTCTGCTGACTCCAAATATCCTGAGTCTGTCATTTGATCCTCAAGACAATGCCTTCCTGTCCTGGGCTCACTCCTATGCTGCATTCCACAATTGGTCTATCTGCTGGGTTTGTGGAGCATGCCCCTCTTCATCAGTGGAAGTCTTCCCATGGTGGACATCTCCAATTCAGGGAAAAGACTTTCTCCACGTCTATGAACACCTTCAACAACAATCACATGTGCTGCCTCTCCTTCATCTGATGACATCTACCAACCCTAAAATGAACTGGTGCAATACTTTGTACTTTAACTATGGACATAATATGATTTTTAATTTTGATTTTAACTTGTTTTAATGACTATGTTGCCTTACATCTGTAACTGTGTAACTAAATTTGTTTCTAGCCACATGAAAACTTTTAAGTTACAAATGGTTGCTCAAACTCCTTCTACTGCTGCATCTGCCTCCAACTACTATTTGGGGCCCCTGGATCAGATATCCTCAATATGAGAATTTGGAGAATGTGTTGCCTCACCAATTTAGGGACAATGTCCTTTCTCAGCTCAGAAGCAGTTATGGAGCTGTTAGGTAGGTATAACAGGGAAAAGGAGTCCAAAATGGCGGTGGCTACAAGACAAGGAAGGAAAAAGCCTGCAAAAGTGAAACAAAAGAAGGTCCGAGGACCAAAGTGAGGACCTCAGGAAAAACAAACCACACTCCCGGCTGGCCCAATTTACATAGGGCAGGCCCAGGGAGAGAGAAACATATAAATAAAGGAGCCAAAGCTACCTCTCTCTCTCTCTCCCGCCTGCTGGGACACTCTTCTGTCTTCAGATCAACGTGCCCTCATGCCTTGAAGATCGATTTTTCTGCTATATTCTAAATAAAATGGAGCAGTAACACTGAGCTGTAACACTGAGCTGTAACACTGATTTGTCTAAGAGCTATAACATGGTCCATTCGAGACTTGAGAGCTATAACACAGTCTAAGACCTGACAGCTGTGACACACCGAGGGGGCTTCAATGTCCCTCACTCCAAATCTCTGTTGTTACAAAACAAAGAATCGAAGAACATACACTCACGTGACATCTATGGTGCCGTGACTTGGGTTTAACTTGGCTGAAACAACCTCCGTGTGGAAAAGGCCAAGCACAGCCAGAGCCCAACTCAGTGAAGTTCTCGCAGTAGAGGCGGAATGGGAAGAAAATCCAGGGCAGGGGAAGGCCCATCATGCTGGAAACCAGGACAGTGGAAAGCCCACACAGTCCAGTCTCAAATCCCAGAAGACCTCCAGTTAAGGTAAGAGGTCCTTGCTCTTCTGGCTGGAGGGACATTCCTAAGGAAATCTTAATTCCTTTACAATCTCTCGTTTCTTGTTTCCTTGAACCTCCTACTAACAGGTGGGCAGCAGGGGGCACAACTGAGGGACTCTGGAGAGGCTACTCCTCAGCTTGTCCCAAAGATGCTATCTGCTGAGCCCCAGTAACTGTTACACAAGCTGGTGGGGGTTCTTCTGTCCTTTCTCTTCTCTGTGCCAAAGATGGGGCCAAAGAAATGGTGAGCACTGGTCAGATACTTAGCAGATTTTCTGGCAGGCTATGAAGGGGATTCCTTGGCATGTTTTCCCCAGTGCTTTTTCCTCCTGTCCTTCAGCTCTCTGTTGGGATTCAAGCCCGGCCAAAATTAATAAAGCTCAGGCTCTGAGGTCTCATTACAAAAATTCATTGAGAGTCAAAGTGATAGATAAGAGTAGACTTGTTAAGATTCAGAGAAAAGTACTGCACTCTACAAGGCACTGGCCATGGAATGCAGCCTGGCTAGGTTTTGCGAGTGGGGAGAATTCATATGCTAATGAGTGAGAGGATTATCCCCGCCATTGGGGAACCACCCATTCCTCCATCTTTTTCACAGCGCCTTGGAGCTGTCCTGCCACCTCTGGGTGCATATGTTGGTTTACAGGTTGGGGATTAAGGTTTACTTGAACTTGACTTGTCATCTTGGATCCAATTGATTTTAATTGGTTTACATTATACCCTTGTGCTATGTCATTCTTTCAAAGTTTGTGCTCTGCCTTCTTCCCTCCTGTTTCATGCTCTTGTTTCTTTTTCTTGTTTCTTGAGGTATGCCTGTATTGCTATGAATCTTCCACGTAGCACTGCTTTTACAGTGTCCCACAGGGTTTCGGTTGTTGTGTTTTCATTTTCATTCATTTCTATGCATATTTTGACTTCTTCTGTGATTTGTTAGTTATCCAGCAGTGTGTTGTTCAGCCTCCATTTACTGGAATTTTTTAATAGTCTTCCTCCTGTAATTGAGATCTAATCTTACTGCATTGTGGTCAGAAAAGATGTTTGGAATGATTTCAGTTTTTTTGAGTTTACTGAGGCTAGATTTATGGCCCAGGATGTGATGAGAAAATGGTCAAATTCATTGTTTTGGGGTGAAATGTCCTATAGATATCAATTAGGTCTAACAGGTCTATTGTATCATTTAAAGTTTGTGTTTTCTTGTTAATTTTCTGTTTAGTTGATCTAGCCATAGGTGTGAGTGGGTATTAAAGTCTCCCACTATTATTGTGTTATTGTTAATTTCCCCTTTCACACTTGTTAGCATTTGTCTTACATATTGTGATGCTCTTATATTGGGTGCATTTATATTTATAATTGTTATATATTCTTCTTGGATTGATCCTTTGATCATTATGTAGTGGCCCTCTTTGTCTCTTTTCAAAACCTTTGTTTCAAAATTTATGTTGTCTGATATGAGTATTGCTACTCCTGCTTTCTTTTGGTCTCTATCTGTGTGAGATAACTTTTTCCAGTCCTTCACTTTCAGTCTGAATGTGTCGCTTGTTTGAAGGTGGGTCTTTTGTAGACAACATATATAGGGGTCTTGTTTTTGTATCCATTCAGCCAGTCTTTGTCTTTTGTTTGAGGCATTGAACCCATCTACATTTAAGGTAATTATTGATAAGTATGATCCTGTTGCCATTTACTTTGTTATTTTGGGTTCAAGATTATACATCCTTTCTCTGTTTCCTCTCTAGGGAAGATCCTTCAGTATTGGTTGGAGAACTGGATTGGTGCTGCTGAATTCTCTCAGCTTTTGCTTGTCTGTAAACTTTTTTGATTTCTCCTTCATATTTGAATGAGATCCTTGCTGGGTACAGTAATCTGGGCTGTAGGTTTTTTCTTTCATCACTTTAAGTATGCCTTGGCATTCCCTCCTGGACTGAAAAATTTCTTTTGAAAAATCAGCTGTTATCCTTGTGGGAATTCCTTTGTGTGCTATTTGTTGTTTTTCCCTTGCTGCTTTTAATATTTGTCCTTTGTGTTTAATCTTTGTTAATTTGATTAATATGTGCCTTGGGGTGTTTTGCCTTGGATTTAACCTGTTTGGGACTCTCTGGGTTACTTGGACTTGGGTGATTATTTCATTCCCCAATTTAGGGAAGTTTTCAACTATTATCTCAAATATTTTCTCATGGTCTTTCTTTTTGTCTTCTTCTTCTGGGACTCCTATGAATCAAATGTTGGGGTGTTTAACATTGTCCCAGAGGTGTCTGATATTGTCCTCATTTCTTCTTCTTTTTTTTTTTCCCCTCTCTGTTTCCCTGATTTCTACCATTCTATCATCTACCTCACTTATCCTTTCTTCTGCCTCTGTTATTCTACTCTTGTTTACCTCCAGGGTGTCTTTGATCTCATTTATTGCATTATTTATTATATATTGACTCTTTGTTATTTCTTCTAGGTCCTTGTTAAGCCTTTCTTGCATCTTCTCCATCCTTGTCTCCAGGCTATTGTCTGTAATTCCTTTTCGTTTTCAAGATTTTGGATCATTTTCATTATCATTATTCAGAATTCCTTATTAGGTAGATTCCCTATCTCTTCCTCTTTTGTTTGGTTTGGTTGACATTTATCCTGCTCCTTTACCTGCTGTGGATTTATCTGCCTCTTCATCTTGCTCATATTGCTGTGTTTGGCATTGCCTTTCTCTATTCTGGCAGTTTGTGGAGTTCTCTTTATAGTGGAGTTTCCTTGCTGTGGGTGGGGTTGGATGGGAGGCTTGTCAAACTTTCCTGCATAGGGAAGCTTGTTTCAGTGTTTTGGTAGGTGGAGCTGGATTTCTTCTCTCTGAAGTGCAATGTAGTGTCCAGTAATGGGTTATGAGATGTCAGTGGGTTAGGAGTGACTTTGGGCAGCCTGTATATTGAAGCTCAGGGCTGTGTTTCCGTATTGCTGGAGAATAGGTGTGGTATGTCTTGCTCTACAACTTTTTGGCCCTTTGGTGGTACTTGGTTTAAGTGTAGGTATGGAGGCATTTAATGAGCTCCTATCGATTAATGTTCCCTGGAGTCAGGAGTTCTCTGGTTTTCTCAGGATTTGAACTTAAGCCTCCTGCCTCTGGTTTCCAGTTTTTTTCTTACAGTAGCCTCAAGACTTCTCTATCTATACAGCACCAATGATAAAACATCTAGGTTAAAGAGGAAAAAAATTAATCACAGTGAGGGACACCCAGAGAGGTTCACAGAGTTATATGGAGAATAGAAGAGGGAGGAAGGAGATAAAGGTGACCAGGAGTAGAAGAGGGAGAATCAAAAGAGGAGAGAGCAAGCTAACCAGTAATCACTCCCTTATGTGCTCTCCACAGTCTGGATCTCTCAGAGATATTCACAGAGTTACACAGAGAAGAGAAGAAGTAGGATGGAGATAGAGGCAACCAGGAAGAGAAGAGGGGGAATCCAAAGGGGAGAGAGCAAGCTAGCCAGTAATCACTTGCCTAAAAAGGAATATGTTAAGGGTGCATATTGTCATCTTGCTTATTTAACTTATATGCAAAGGACATCATGAGAAACGCTGCACTGAAAGAAGCACAAGCTGGAATCAAGATTGCTAGGAGAAATATCAATAACCACAGATATGTAGATGACACCACCCTTATGGCAGAAAGTGAAGAGAAACTAAAAAGAAGCTTCTTGATGAAAGTAAAAGACGAGAGTGAAAAATTTGGCTTAAAGCTCAACATTTAGAAAACTAAGATCATGGTATCTGGCCTCATCACTTCATGGGAAATAGATGGAGAAAAAGTGGAAACAATGTCAGACTTTATTTTTGGGGGGCTGCAAAATCACTGTAGATGGTGACTGCAGCCATTAAATTAAAAAAAAGCTTACTCCTTGGAAGGAAAGTTATGACCAACCTAGATAACATATTCAAAAGCAGAGACATTACTTTGCCAACAAAGGTCTGTCTAATCAAGGCAATGGTTTTTCCAGTGGTCATGTATGGATGTGAGAGTTGGACTGTGAAGAAGGCTGAGTGCCGAAGAATTGATGCTTTTGAACTGTGGTGTTGGAGAAGACTCTTGAGAGTCCCTTGGAATGCAAGGAGATCCAACCATTCCATTCTGAAGGAGATCAGTCCTGGGTGTTCCTTGGAAGGAATGATGCTAAAGCTGAAACTCCAGTACTTTGGCCACGTCATGTGAAGAGTTGAGTCATTGGAAAAGACTCTGATGCTGGGAAGGATTGGGGGCAGGAGGAGAAGGGGACAACCGCGGATGAGATGGCTGGATGGCACTTTTAACTCAATGGACGTGGGTTGAATGAGCTCTGGGAGATGGTGATGGACAGGGAGGCCTGGCGTGCTGTGATTCATGGGGTCACAAAGAGTCGGACACGACTGAGTGACTGAACTTAACTGAAGTGATGTGCTCTCCACAGTCTGAATTCCTCAGAGATGTTCACAGAGTTACACAAAGAAGATAAGAGGGAGGAAGGAGACAGAGGTTGCCAGAGTGATGAAGGGGGGAATCAAAAGGAGAGAGAGATCCAGCCAGTAATCAGTTCCCTAAGTGTTCTCCACAGTCTGGAACACACAAAGAGATTCACAGTGTTGTGTAGAGAAGAGAAGGGGAAGGGGGGAGATAGAGGCAATCTGGTGGAGAAAAAGGAGATCCAAATTGGGAGAAAGCAATCAGGCCAGTGATCTCTCTCCCAGGTAAAAATGGTTACTGAAGATTGGGTTCTTAAAGGTAAAAAATTGATAACAAATATCAAAAATCAAAAATTGAACATCTAGAGTAGAAGTTGAATTCTCAAAAATATATTATTTAAGGAAAAAAAAGTCACAAAATTATATATATATATATATACATACATAAAGTTTGCTTTAAGAAATAGGGTCTTTTTTTCAAAGTAATAGTAGGTTATAAAAATGAAAATTAAAGGAGTAGTAGAGGACTTAAAAATTAAAAAAAATAATAAATTTAAAGAATGAAAATAGTTAAAAATATATCTAGGACTTTCTCTGGTGGTGTTGTGAACAATGTGGGGTCAGTTCGTTTTCAGATAGATCCTTCATCCAGCTGATACTTCTCAGGATCTATAGTCTCCTCCCTAGGTAGTCGGTGCTAACTGCAGGGTTTTAATCTATTGCACCTGTCACTTCCAGGGTCATTCCCTCTGTTTTAGCTTCTTCTGTTTAGTGGTCTCTTCAGTGTCTAATTTCCACCCTGACCCAAGGGGATGGTGGTAGACAATTTTTTAGGCTCACTTGTTCAGTCGTGCTGTGGGGAGGGAGGAATGCTGCAAACAAAGATCACTGGCGTGTGTGTGGAGTACTCCCAGTGTCTTGGTCACACTGGGTTTGCCCCCGCTCATGGGGGCGTGTGTGCTTTCCCAGTCTACATTGCTCAGGCTCTAGGTTGCTCTGCAGGGAACAGTCTGAGACAGGCCCTGGGTTGCATGAACTTCCCAGGTCTAAGCCGCTCAGGTTCAGGTACTCAGGTACTCCTCAAAGGCACAGACTCGGTTGGGCCTGTGTTTTGTGCCTTTCTCAGGTAAGAGCCACTCAGGTGACCAGATGTTTGGAGAGTGCATTCACTGCGACTTATTGCCTCTCCCATACCTGCCGTTCATTTTTCTGAGTGTACAACTGGAGCAGCTTCTCAGGTGGATGTTGACAATCTGGAATCCCAAGAAGTCTTGGTTAGCAATGAAGCCTGCTTGCAATTTGGTAGATGATGCCTCTCTGGGGCCATGGTTGCCCCCTTCCAGCTCTGGCTGCCCTCACCTCCCTGTCTCTGGCACAGAATGGGCCAGTCCGCAGCCAGCTAGCTCTGCTCGGTCCTTTGTTATTTGAGCAGTCCTGGTGGTATCTTAGTTTAGGGCTTTTCACTTGGGTAGCTATCCCAGGGTCTGGTTTGCTATCTCGAGTTAGTTCCCTCAGATTGCCCTCGGGGCATTCAGGCACGGTCTTTACTTCAAGCAATGCAGCCCGTGCCTCCCTGCCCAGCCCCTGCTTGCTTGTGGTGGATGCAAGTGTCTGAGCTGCTTCTCCACTGGGAGTTATCATTGGGCATGTAATCTGTGGGTTTAAATTATTTATTTATTTTTTCCAACCAGTTATGTTGCCCTCTAAGGTTCCAAGGCTCACCACAGACTCACCAGTGAGAGTGTTTCCTGCTGTTTGAAAACTTCTCTCTATTCTAAGACTCCCTTCTGGGGACAGATCACCATCCCTGCTTCTCTTGTCTCTCTTTTTATCTTTTACATTTTTTTCTACCTCCTTTTACAGACAATGGGCTGCTTTTGGGATTGCCTGATGTCCTCTGCCTGCATTCAGAAGTTGTTTTGTGACATTTACTCAGTGTTCAAATGTTCTTTTGATTAATTTATTGGGGAGAAAGTGGTCTCCCTGTCCTATTCCTCTGCTATCTTAGGACTGTCCCTGAAATTACTCATAATTCCCATGAGATCAATAGGGTCCTGAAGACAATATTGACTTCCTAGTGGGCAATGGTAAACCTGGTCTAAAAGCTGGTTTCATCTCAGCTTAAAAAACTTTACAGCAAGCATTCAAAAAATGCAATTGCTTCCAAGAAATTAACAGTGTTTGCAAAGAGTGAAAGGGATAATTTATAAAAATTAAAAAAAAAAACACCAGCATTCAAAGGTAAAGTGACAACATCCACAATCCAATTTAAAATTTCATATAAATTGTGAAAGTATTTGTCCTAGTTTTATCTCAATATTATAAGGTAATTATCCTCTGATTAAGGTAAATAATAAATTAAAAAAAAATCCAGATGTGTAAAGGGGAAAGAAAATATCCATAACGAGGGAAAAATCAATTAGTAAAAACACAAGTTAAATATTTACTACATAATTAGCAGGGAAGGGCATTACAATGTTTACTATATCAACAAAACTTATATTCATGAAGCCAAAGATTATTGAGTATGTTAAATACAGACATGTAAAATAGAAATGCAAAGATTGTGGAAAAAAATTAATTGTGCATCAGAGAGATTTGAAGTAAGTTTAAGAGTGCTAAAATATATGTGAATGGAATCTCACACGAAGTAATTGGGAGTAGAATAGAGCAAAGAACATCATAATTACTGGCTGAAAAATTCCCAGGGATGATGAAAGCTTTAAGCCCATTAACACAGAAGCTCAATTAATTTAAGGACAATATGACAACTATACAGAGGCACATCATAATTCATGGTTTAAGACAATCAATGATAGAAATGTAACCAGAAGGAAAAATATACACAGTAGAACAAAAAATAGGGATGACAACAGATTAGGCAAATGAAACAATGTTAGCCAGAGGACACTGGCACCACATCCTAAATGCTAAGAGAAATATAATTGAATCAGAATTCTATACCCAAGAAAAATACATATCAAAAACAAGATAAAATACTTAAATACTTCCTCAGACATACAACAACTACAAGATTGCTTCACCACCACCTTTTATAAAGGTTTCAAGTCAGAAGAAATTTAAAAAGAAGTGAAATCTGGATCCACATGGGGAATGAACAGTACCCAAAATAATACAAGAGAAAAAGAGGGAGAGGCTAATCCCATCATGAGAGACCACCACCAAAATCCCATGTCAAACTGGGTACCTCTCAAAGGCCTTACTTCCTAATACCATCACATTGGGAGTCAAGGGTGGACACAATTCAATCCATAGCAGCTATGCATCGCCTAGCAGCTATCTGTTTTTAAATCAAGACAGACCATCATTTCATTCTCTCTTTTACTACTTATTCATTTTTCCTGAAGTATTTTAGGGACAAGATGAACATTTCACAAAATGTACATAATGAGTATTTGTGGTAGAATGATAGGACATGAAAAAAATGCTCTTTTGTTCCCTCCAAAATAAACATTTTATATCCAGTCCATGTGCAAATTTCCCTGATGCTCAAAAAGCAGATATCTTTTCAGTTTATTGAAAGAATGTTATCCTATGTTGCACTTGGTTGTTCTCCTTTAGGACTAAATAAGTGTTCCTCTCCCAATTTTAATGCCATTTATTTGTTCAGAAACAGGGAGGAAGCAGGGTGGTTTGTCCTACAGAATGTCCCACTATTGGGTTTAGAGCAGGAGTCCACAAAACCAATACAGTGGGTCAGGACCAGTACCAGTCCTTGGTCTATTAGGAACCGGACCTCCACAGCAGGAGGTGAGCTGGAGGCCAGTGAGTGAGGCTTCATCTGTATTATAGCTGCTCCCCATCACTCTCTCATCACACCCAGAAGGGACTAGCTTGTTTCCTGGAACCGTTTGTAGTTACAAAACCTATGCTTAATAGAAACAAACATAGCATAAATATTGATGAATAGTTTTCTTTCTCAGTGCTCAGAATGTTGATTTGGTGCCCTAGCAGTCTATCACAGTGACAATTTAGATGTTGACTATTAACATTTGGACACATTGGCCAGCTTAAATTTAAATATTTAAAAACTAACATCATGGGATCCAGCTCCATCCTTCATGGCAAATAGAAGGAGAAAAGTTGAAAGCAGTGACAGATTTCTTTATCTTAACTTCTAAAAGCACAGTGGATGCTGCCTGAAACCATGAAATCAGAAGACGTTAGCTTCTTGGCAGGAAAGCTTTGGGAAACATAAACAGTGTGTTGAGAAGCAGAAACATCATTCTGCCCAACAAACTGGTAGGTGTTTGGCCTTTTCATTTGGATTCATAAACTTTCTGTCCAGTCCCCATTTGTCTTTGAAGTCCCTCAGCTTTCTGGTTCTTCAAGATTCCAAAGATTATTTTGCGCATTTCTTTACCCAGTCCTGAAATCAGCCATCTCTTTAAGATCTTCTGATGAAAAATGTATTTAGAAGCTACATGTTAGACCTCAGAATAGTCCCTGCTATCAAGTTGTCATTCCCTCTAGGCTTTACAGTAGTCGGAGAAGGAAGTACACATTTTCCTTAAAAATTAAAATAGAATGGAATATAATTAGTTTGTAGAAACTTATGCTTTCAGTTCAAGATTTAAGACAGCAGCGTTTGAATTAAACTTCTATATGTTATGTATGAACCTCTTTTTCTAGCCACTGAAAGGCTTACTTCAGAACATTAGTTTTAATTATTGTCTTGCTTGTACCTGTTAACATACATATGATTCTGTCATAATAACAGAAACAATATGAGGAACAATAAGTTGTTGAATTATTGCTTGCCACAGCTGTGATGGTGGTGCAGATGCATGGCAGCTATAACAGAAGCGAACATGCATGGTGGAGATGAACTATCCCACGTCCAAATCAGAGGCAGTAGCTGAAGGTATCTACCTTACTTCCAAGGTAAGAAGCAGAGGCTGCACTTTGCTGGAGCAGCCGTGAAGAGATATTGCACGTCCAAGGTAAGAGAAACCCAAGTAAAATGGTAGGCCCTGAAGAGGGCATCAGAGGGCAGACAGACTGAAACCACATTCACAGACAACTAGCCAATCTATCACATGGACTACAGCCTTGTCTAATTCAAGGAAACTAAGCCATGCCTTGTGGGGCCACCCAATATGGACGAGTCACAGTGGGGTGGTCTGACAGAATGTGGTCCACTGGAGAAGAGAATGGCAAACGATTTCAGGATTCTTGCCTTGAGAACCCCATGAACAGTATGATAAGGCAAAAAGATAGGACACTGAAATATGAACTTTCCAGGTTAGTAGGCGCCCAATATGCTACTGGAGATCAGTGGGGGAATAACTCCAGAAAAAATGAAGGGGTGGAGCCAAAGCAAAGATAACACTCAGTTGTGGATGGGACTGGTTATAGAAGCAAGATTCAATGCTGTACAAAGCAATATTTCATAGAAACCTGGATTGTTAGGGCCATAAATGAAGGCAAATTGGAAGTGGTCAAACAGGAGATGACAAGAGTGAACATAAATATTTTAGGAATCAGCAAACTTAGATGGACTGGAATGGGTGAATTTAACTCATATGACCATTATATCTTCAACTGGGCATGAATCCCTCAGAAGAAATGGAGTAGACATCGTAGTCAACAAAAGAGTCTGAAATGCAGTGCTTGGATGCAGTCTCAAAAATTACAGTATGATCTCTGTTCGTTTCCAAGGCAAATCATTCAATACCATGGTAATCCAAGTCTATGCCATGATCAGTAACACTGTAGAAGCTAAAGTTGAACAGTTCTATGAAGACCTACAAGACCTTCTAGAAAATTCCCCCCAAAATATGTCATTTTAATTACAGGGGACTGGAATAAAAAAGTAGGAGTCAAGAAATATCAGGAGTAACACGCAAATTCAGCCTTGGAGTACAGAATGAAGCAGGGCAAAGGCTAATAGAGTACTGCCAAGAGAACACACTGGTCATAGCAAACACCCTCTTCCAACAACACAAGAGAAGACTCTGAAAGATTATTGTTGAATTATGACACCGGGATTCTTGGCCCCTGGAGGAGAAGAATTCAATCCAGGGCCAAGACAGGGCTTGATCACTCAGAGTTTTTGTGTAATAAAGTTTTATTAAAGTATAAAGGAGATAGAGAAAGTTTCTGACATAGGCATCAGAAGGGGGCAGAAAGAGTACCCCCCTGCTAGTTTTCAGGTGGATTTATATAGTCACAAGCAGCCTGTTAATGAAAGAAAGGAATGTCTGCAAACTCAGAATGGCACCAGGCACCTCAACCATACGATGTATTTTGGGATAATCTTGGCACCAAATGGTTTATCTTGGGCAATAAAATGATTAACTTGAATCTTGAAGGGCAGAGTACCATATAAATAGTATCATTTATATAGATTCAGTTCAGTTCAGTTCAGTCGCTCAGTTGTGTCCGGCTCTTTGTGACCCCATGAATCGCAGCACGCCAGGCCTCCCTGTTCATCACCATCTCTGAGTTTACTCAGACTCACGTTCATCGAGTCTGTGATGCCATCCAGCCATCTCATCCTCAGTCGTCCCCTTCTCCTCTTGCCCCCAATCCCTCCCAGCATCAGAGTCTTTTCCAATGACTCAACTCTTCTCATGAGGTGGCCAAAGTACTGGAGTTTCAGCTTTAGCATCATTCCTTCCAAAGAAATCCCAGGGTTGATCTCCGTCAGAATGAACTGGTTGGATCTCCTTGCAGTCCAAGGGACTCTCAAGAGGTACAATATCTGAGTATAACATACCGGTTTATCAAGTAGGTTCTGAGCCAAAATGCAGAATTGACTTGAAGACAGAGTTTGGGGTAAATGCATAGTACATTAGCATAGCTTAAGATATACATTTCCATAAGAAAAAGGCATTGGTTAACTTCAGGTGGAACCAGATGTCATTATGGCAACACAGAATTTTAAGAGAAACCTTCTTTTAAATTTGTATAGAGAAGGAAAAAATATCGCTAGTTTGTTTCCTCCTGCTGCTTAAGAGAGATAAAATGTCTGACACTTGTAGGCTATTTCCTCCATTTGGAGACCCCTGGCTTTCCTGCCTGTTACCCTCTCATTTCCCCCTTTTCTTTTAGGAGAATTATGTTGCCTAGGGTAAAGGGGCGTTGTTTTCGTTCCATAACTGCTTCTGAGCTGAGAAGGGGTGTTGTCCCTAAATTGGGCAGGCAGCATATTTTCTTAATCTTCATATTGACGATATTTGATCCAGGGGTCCCAAATAGTTGTTGGAGGCAGCTGCAGCAGTAGCAGGAGTTTGAGCAACCATTTGTAACTTGAAAGATTCATGAGGCTAGAAACAAATCTAGTTATACAGTTACAGATGCAGAGAGTGAACAGTAAAAAGAAAACAATTAGAATTATTGTAATTAAGATAGTTGTCCATCATGGGGAACTAGTTAATGTCTCCCAAAGTGAGGCAATTGAGGCTTCAGGAGTATCCATGCCCCCAATCATCTTGTTCATGTGTTTAGTAAATGAGTAACATTTGTGCTCATATCGGGTATATATGTACAGCATTGGATATGAATAATAGCACACGTTCCTCCTTGTGCAGTTGTCAGAATATCTAAAACCAATCTATTTTGTAAAACCACCTTTCTCATTTGTGCTTGTTCAGCATTAAGAGCTGAAATAGCCTTTTGAGAATCTTATAATACTTGTTGAGTAAAATTAGTCAAAGCATCCACTCGTAGCATAATATCTGTAGTTCTCAAAGAGGGAACAAACACTGCAGCCAAATAATCATGCCAGGGAAATACAGATCTTGCCAATCGAGATTTAAGGTGGGATAAATTAGCAGGCTTTTCTGGGAGCTCTGAAAATATAAAGCCGTGAGTAAAGGCTAGACCCAGGGTGCATCTCCCTATCTAACCAGAGGGGCCATGCCCATAGGTAAGAGCCACATATCCACTAAGTCCCATTTGGAGCAAGCCAGCGTGACTGAGATATCCAGTCCCAATTAGTGCCTGGCCACACAAAGGGAGGACCTAAACCGGGGTTGGAAAACATGGGAATGATTATGTTGCATATTTTCTGAGGCAAAAATCCCAATTGTTTCCAATCATTGTAATTAAGTTGTTGGCTAACTTTCGGGGGTGGCTCTGTTTGTTCTCCAGAGAAGGAAATGGCAACCCACTCCAGTATTCTTGCCTGGAGAATCCCATGGACGGAGGAGCCTGGAAGGCTGCAGTCCACGGGGTCGTGAAGAGTTGGACACGATTGAGCGACATCACTTTCACTTTTCACTTTCATACATTGGAGAAGGAAATGGCAACCCACTCTAGTGTTCTTGCCTGGAGAATCCCAGTGGCAGAGCCTGGTAGGCTGCCATCTGTGGGGTTGCACAGAGTGGGACATGACTGAAGCGACTTAGCAACAGCAGCAGCTGTTCTCAGCATATAGGGACAGTAGATATTAAACATCCTTTTTCAGGAGTTAGCCATATAACCTCATCCCATATTTGATAAACGTCAGGTAAAAAAACATTAGATCTAGACCTATTTGCCTTATGTGTAGCAAAATAGTCATTGAACCAAGACAGTGTATAATCAAAATTAAAATCAACATTATGTCCATAGTTAAAAAAGTACAAAGTGTTGCACCAGTCCATTTTAGGGTTGGTAGATGTCATCAGATGAAGGAGAGGCATTGTACGTAATTGTTGTTGAAGGTATTTACACCCTTGGAGAAAGTCTTTTCCTTGAAGTGGAGATGTCCACAATGGGAAGACTTCCACTGATGAAGAGGGGCGTGCTCCACAGACCCAGCAGATAGACCAATTGTGGAATGCAGCATAGGAGTGAGCCCAGGACAGGAAGGCATTGTCTTGAGGATCAAATGGCAGACTCAGGATATTTGGAGTCAGCAGAAGTAAGCTCACATAGGTTATCAGGCCCATCTGAAAAGTACAAAGTCAGAGCATAGAAAATAAAGACATAAAAAGATGTCACTTAGTTTTGGTCAGGGTGCCACCTTTTAACTTGAATGTGATGTACCCATGAATCAATTCTTGGCACTTTGACAGCTGTGGGAGAAGAAAGAATAACCTGGTAAGGACCTTCCCAGAGGGGCTCGAGGGATGGGCCCCCAGATCCCAAAGTTTTTATGAGGACCTCAGTTCCTGGCTCAAATAGAGCCTTGCTTGACTCAGAGGCAGGGTCAGGAGTTGTCTCCCAGAGTTTTGTTCAACAGTTTCACACCTGTTGAAAAGCTGAGAGCTGTTACATAACTAATTAATTTCAAGGCTTCAGGGTCTATAACAATGTCTGTGTGTAAGAAAAGTCTTCCATAAATACATTCAGAGGGGGAGAGTCCCCCCTTCCTGGGGGCAATTCGAACCCTCATTAAAGCTGTGGGTAGGCTTTAATCTAATTGTCCTGCATCTCTTAAGTTAACTTGTGCAGATCTTTTGATAATGTCATTAGCTTTTTCAACCCTTCCTGAGGATTGGGGTCTCCAGAAACAGTCTAAGTGATAGCCTATTCCTAGAGCTTTAGATACCCCCTGAGTTACAGCAGTTTTAAAGGCGGAGCAATTGTCACTGAAGGCTTCGTGGCAGCCCAAACCTGGGGATAATATCACGGATTAAAATCTTTATAACCTCCTTAGCCCGTTCACTACGACAGGGAAAAGCCTCAATCCATCCAGTAAAATTATGTAACCAAACCTGTAAGCAAGAATATCCATTAGCTTTTGGCATATTCCACTTCACTGTAATGTAGATTTTGTTAGCTTTTCAGTCTTTGGGGTTTTTTTCTGACAAACCTCACACCTTTTGATAATATATATATTTTTTCTTTCTTTTTTAAAAAATTTTTAATACTTTATTCTACATTACAGTACTGTATTTGTTTTGCCATACATTGACATGAATCAGCCACAGGCGTACATGATCTCCCAATGCCAAAGCCCCTCCCACCTCCCACCCCATATCATCTCCCTGGATCATCCTGTGCACCAGCCCCAAGCACCTGTATCCTGTATTGAACATAGACTGGTGCTTCATTTCTTACATGATAGTAAACATATTTCAATGCCATTCTCCCAAATCATCCCACCCTCTCCCTCTGCCTCAGAGTCCAAAAGTCCGTTCTATACCTCTGTGTCTCTTTTGTTGTCTCACATAGAGAGTCATCATTACTATCTTTCTAAATTCCATATATATGTGTCAGTATACTGTATTGGTGTTTTTCTTTCTGGCTTACTTCACTCTGTATAATCGGCTCCAGTTTCATCCATCTCATTAGAACTGAGTCAAATTTATTCTTTTTAAGGGCTGAGTAATACTCCATTGTGTATATGTACCACAGCTTTCTTATCCATTCATCTGCTGATGGACATCTAGGTTGCTTCCATGTCCTGGCTATTATAAACAGTGCTGCAGTGAACATTGGGGTACATGTGTCTCTCTCAATTATGGTTTCCTCGGTGTGTATGCCCAGCAGGGGGATTGCTGGGTCATAAGGCAGTTCTAATTGCAATTTTTTAAGGAATCTCCACACTGTTTTCCATAGTGGCTGTACTAGTTTGCATTCCCACCAGCAGTGTAAGAGGGTTCCCTTTTCTCCACATCCTCTCCAGCATTTATTGCTTGTAGACTTTTGGATC
>SJYG01000223.1:682817-770066 GCA_006410535.1 Litocranius walleri | reverse complement strand
AATAAAAATCATATGATTATCTCAATAGATGCAGAAAAAGCCTTTGACAAAATTCAACATCCATTTATGATAAAAACTCTCCAGAAAGCAGGAATAGAAGGAACGTACCTCAACATAATAAAAGCTATATATGACAAACCCACAGCTAACATTATCCTCAATGGTGAAAAATTGAAAGCTTTTCCCCTAAAGTCAGGAACAAGGCAAGGGTGTCCACTTTCACCACTACTATTCAATAAGGTTCTGGAAGTTTTGGCCACAGCAATCAGAGCAGAAAAAGAAATAAAAGGAATCCAAATTGGAAAAGAAGAAGTAAAACTCTCACTGTTTGCAGATGACATGATCCTCTACATAGAAAATCCTAAAGACTCGACCAGAAAACTACTAGAGCTAATCAATGACTATAGTAAAGTGGCAGGATATAAAATCAACAATCAGAAATCCCTTACATTCCTATACACTAATAATGAGAAAGTAGAAAAAGAAGTTAAGGAAAAAATTCCATTCACCATTGAAACGAAAACAATAAAATACTTAGGAATATACCTATCTAAAGAAACTAAAGACCTATATATCAAAAACTATAAAACACTGATGAAAGAAATCAAAGATGACACTAATAGATGGAGAAATATACCATGCTCATGGGTCGGAAGAGTCAATATAGTGAAAATGCATATACTACCCAAAGTAATCTACAGATTCAATGATAATATTTTTTAAAGTTTTCATTACATTGTTATCTTCAAACAAACGAGAAGCCACTTGGTAAGTACTCTGTGCACCCAAATGAAAACTCTGCTGTAAACCCTTAAGAATTTTCCATTGAGCATTTTCAGGAATTTTTAATTGTCCATCCTCAGACTGTAACCATCCTTTATCAGTAATCTTTGTTCCTATTTTTCATATCTTTCTAATTCTTCCTCAGTATATTGTGGTTTTTCCTGTTCCACAGGACCTGTCCAGATCAAAGGCGTCTGCAGTGAAGGGGTTTTGTAAAGTGCTGCTTTTCTGGCTTGACAGTCAGCCAACTGATTACCTTCAGCTCTTGTACTCCCATCTCTCCTATGCCCTTTGCAATGCATAACAGCTACTTCTTTAGGACAGTATATAGCAGTTAAAAGTCTCTCGATCTTTCTGAAATGTTTGATAGGTTCTCCTGTTGCTGTTTCAAACTGTCTTTCTTTCTATATTGCAGCATAAGCAAGTAAAGTCAAATAAGCATACTTAAAATCAGTGCAGATATTTACCTGCTGCCCTTTGCTAAACTCTAGAGGTCAGGTCAGAGCCACAAGCTCTGCCAAATGAGCACTGGTTCCCTGAGGGAGAGATTTTGCTTCTAAAACCTGTTCAGCAGTCACCATGGCATAACCTGCTTTACACTTTTCATCCCAAACAAAAGAACTGCCATCTGTAAATATTTCTATATCAGGAATGTCTAATGGAGTATCCATTAGATCTTCCCGATCTGCATAAAGTTAGGAATTGAGAACAATCGTGATCAGGTGTTTCATTTTCCTTCTCAGGATGGAAAGTGGCAGGATTTAAATTTCCACCAACTTTAAGCTTAGTGACTGGTCCTTTTAACAACAATTACTGATATTTAAGAAGGCTACTGTCCACTCACATCATGAAAATTCAGTACAGTAAGGTTTCATCCATTAATTATTTTTAAAGCTTCAGGTGCTAATAAAGCCACCGCCCCAATTACTCTTAGGCAGTGGGGCCACCCACGTGATATTACATCTAATTCTCTGCTTAGATAAGCAATAGGTTGCTGGTGAGGCCCTTGAGGTTGTTCAAAACTCCCAAGGTCATATCTTTCCTTCCAGTGGCAAACAAATTAAATTCTGAATATGTGGGCAAGCTCAGAGCTGGAGCTTGCAGGAGAGCAGTCTGAAGAACCTTAAAAGCCTTTTGAGTTTCTGGAGACCAAACCAGTTTGTCAGTTTGGGCCTGCTGAGTTTCAGCTATAAGTTTATATAAAGGCCGGAAAGTTCCCCATAACCCGGAATCCAAATGTGACAATAACCTATGATTCCCCAAAATCCTCTCAATTTTCTCAAAGTCATAGGTAGGGGATGATTTAGTATAAGTTTAGTTCTCTCAGGGCTATGTCTCTAGTCCCTTCTGATATGATTAGGCCCAGATATCTAGCTGATTTTTGATAAAGCTGAGTCTTTTCTCTTGGTGCCTTGTAACCACAGCTCGCCAGAAAGTTTAAGAAACCTTCTGAGGCTTGTGAACAAGCTTCTTCTGTCTCAGCACAGAGCAAACTATCATCTACATATTGTAACACCACCTCTGCAGAGCTAGTAAAGTTTTGTAGATCCTGTGACAAACTTTGTCCAAATAAGTAAGGACTGTCATGAAATCCCTGAGGCAAAACTGTCCAGGTTAACTGAGAAGCTGGCTGTGTAGGGTCTTCAAAGGCAAATAGAAATTGACTTTCCTCCACCAAAGGCATTGAATAGAAGGCATCTTTTAAATCAATTACTGAGAAATATTTGGCTTGTTCAAGAATTTCAGAAAACAGAATATAAGGATTAGTCACCACAGGGTGTAAAGGAACTAGAGCCTCATTTATTATACGTAAATCTTGAACTAGTTTCCATTTACCATTTGATTTTTTTATGCCCAAAATAGGAGTGTTGCAAGGACTGTTACAGGGAATTAATAGTCCCTGTTCTTTTAAATTTTTGATGATGGGTTTTAAGCCTTCCTTAGCCTCAGGTTTCAGTGGATACTGCTTCTTATGTGGAAATAAGTGCGGGTCTTTGTGCTTGACAACTACATGAATAGCATTTTGTGCTCAACCCACAGGTTTTCCATCAGCCCATACGTGAGGATTTACATTTTGTTCAACTAAGGGGCGAGAAAGGGAGGGCTCCATATTCATAAAAACATAGGCATGGACTTTGCTCAGTATGTCCCTCCCCAAAAGGGGTGAGGGAAATTCTGGCACGATCAGAAACTCGTGTGAAAATAGCACAGAATTCCAGCTGCAAGATAAAGAATAACTGAAATAATACTTTTGGTTCATCCAGACAGTCCCATTATGGGAGCGGATCGGGAAGAAAGTGGGCCAAGGGCTTCAGTAAGCATAGAGTAAGTTGCCTCAGTATCTAAAAGGAAATCAACCAATTGGACCCCCAAAATTATTAATACACAGAGTTCCTCAGGTGTAATTAGGACGGGAGCTTGTGTAGGGACCCCTGGGCACCTGCAGTCCTGATTGTCTTAAGAGTACAAGCCCAGAGACCTAAGCCTCTGAGGGCAGTCTCTCTTCCATTTTGCTCTTTTGCAGACAGGACATGGAGTCAGGGGCGGCTTAGACCCCTGAGGGCAATCCCGCTTGAGGTGCCCCTCCTTTCCACAGTTAATAGCAAGCTCATACCTTTTCACCTGGGTCCCTCTGGGCATTTTTCTCAAGCTGTTTAAGAAAGTTTTTCATAGCCATTGTGAAGGCTTCCACCTTTTCCTTTGTGTTTCTTTGCCTTTCTTTCTTTTCCTCATATTCCCTACCGCAATACACTGTCTGAGCCAGTTGTAACAGAGTATCTAAAGACTGATTTGGTTTATATGCCCATTTTTTGTAGCTTAGGGTGGATATCTGGAGCCGACTTAGTGAGAAATCTATCTTTTAAGATCATTTTCCCTTTGTTCCTTACAGAACCGGTCTAATTGTAAAACAGTATTATACTTAAGAGACCCTCCAACCGGCCACAGTTCCCCGTCCTCCAATGGATACCGTGGCCATGCAGTATCACATAGGAAGACGAGGTGTGTCTTCTTTAAGCCCTGGGGGTCAAATCTATCCCAGTTTTTCAGGATACAGTTCAAAGGAGTGAGGCTAGGATTGTTAGCTCCCTTCTGTAAGAGAGAAAAAAAAGTGACCAGTGCCATTTTTTCTACCGTAAGCATCCTTCCCAGCTCTAGATGAGGAAGAACAGATTTTACACCAAAAGTTTTTCCTTCCTGGTCAGACTTAGTCTGTCTCTTACCGACGCAGGAGCTGTCCTCGACCCTCCCGGTTGGTTCTACCACCGAGATAGGGTGGGGATGTACCAGAGGTAGACTTGATAGCATCACTACCTGATATCCAGCTAGTCACCTTAAACCTTGCTTGCCTCTGATGCCACCTGGGGTAGAATCAGAGTAACCTTGCGGAATGCCTCACAAGCTTAGACCGCTGGGGGAAATATTCATCACCTGAGTGCCTGTGCATGGCCCTGAGTATATTCCTGACCATAATAAGACTGATACAAACATAAAGCTGGGATGATTTTTCAGGCGTCACCACACCAATATAAGAGCCTCCTCTGGAACACTAAGAGCCAGCATTACCAAAAGGTAGGGGGGCGGAAAGAACCATTGCCGTCCCAATCTGAGCAACCTTTAACCTCAGAGATGTTCTCGGGGCTAGAGCTCCATCTAGCTTCTGAACTTCCGATTCCTAGTGAGGCTAGACCTTTTCTTGACTACCAATCCAAGTTTGGGACCTAACCACAGTACACAGTAACAGCATAGATCACAAGTCCCTTTAAAGTCTATGATCCAATAGATTATGTTAGTACTTCTAATTCCCAAGGAGTTATGAAATGATTAAAGAGACCAAAAAATTTGACAGAGAAAAGAGACTTCAGTCCACATGATTTGCCCATTTCTGGTCAGTTTCCAAAGGAGATATTGGGTGACTCTTGGCATTGGCAGGTCGGTATAAACCCCTGACAGGTTTCTGCCATAAGCCATATGAAATCACCGTGGAACCACAGAGCAAGGCTTCTCACTTGTTTCGCGCAGTGGATGTCATTCATTTACATGAGCACACTGTAGAGTTAGTAAATTCAGTTCAGTTCAGTTCAGATCTGTCACTCAGTGGTGTCTGACTCTTTGCAACCCCATGAATCGCAGCACGCCAGGCCTCCCTGTCCATCACCAACTCCCGGAGTTCACTCAGAGGCACGTTCATTGAGTCTGTAATGCCATCCAGCCATCTCATCCTCTGTCGTCTCCTTCTCCTCCTGTCCCCAATCCCTCCCAGCATCAGAGTCTTTTCCAATGTGTCAACTTTTTGCATGAGGTGGCCAAAGTACTGGAGTTTCAGCTTTAGCATCATTCCTTCCAAAGAAATCCCAGAGTTGACCTTCAGAATGAACTAGTTCGATCTCCTTGCAGTCCAAGGGACTCTCAAGAGTCTTCTCCAACACCAGTTCGAAAGCATCAATTCTTCAGTGCTCAGCCTTCTTCACAGTCCAACTCTCACATCCTTACATGACCACTGGAAAAACCATAGCCTTGACTAGAAGGACCTTAGTTGGCAAAGTAATGTCTCTGCTTTTGAATATACTATCTACGTTATTCATAACTTTTCTTCCAAGGAGTAAGCGTCTTCTAATTTCATGGCTGCAATCACCATCTGCAGTGATTTTTGAGTCCCAAAAAATAAAGTCTGACACTATTTCCACTGTTTTCCCATCTATTTCCCATGAAGTGTTGGGACCGGATGCCATGATCTTTGTTTTCTGAATGTTGAGCTTTAAGCCAACTTTTTCGCTCTCCTCTTTCACTTTCATCAAGAGGCTTTTTAGCTCCTCTTTACTTTCTCCCATAAGGGTGGTGTCATCTGCATATCTGAGGTTATTGATATTTCTCCCGACAATCTTGATTCCAGCTTGTGCTTCTTCCAGTCCAGCATTTCTCATGATGTACTCTGCATAGAAGTTAAACAAGCAAGGTGACAATATACAACCTTGAGGTACTCCTTTTCCTATTTGGAACCAGTCTGTTGTTCCATGTCCAGTTCTAACTATTGCTTCCTGTCCTGTGTACAGGTTTCTCAAGAGGCAGGTTAGGTGGTCTGGTATTCCCATCTCTTTCAGAATTTTCCACAGTTTATTGCGATCCACACAGTCAAAGGCTTTGGCAGAGTCAATAAAGCAGAAATAGATGTTTTTTTCTGGAACTCTCTTGCTTTATTGATGATCCAGGGAATGTTGGCAATTTGATCTCTGGTTCCTCTGCCTTTTCTAAAACCAGCTTGAATATCAGGGAGTTCACGGTTCATGTATTGCTGAAGCCTGGCTTGAAGAATTTGGAGCATGACTTTACTAGCATGTGAGATGAGTGAAACTGTGCAGTAGTTTGAGCATTCTTTGGCTGTTGGCAAAGTAATGTCTCTGCTTTTGAATATACTATCTACGTTATTCATAACTTTTCTTCCAAGGAGTAAGCGTCTTCTAATTTCATGGCTGCAATCACCATCTGCAGTGATTTTTGAGTCCCAAAAAATAAAGTCTGACACTATTTCCACTGTTTTCCCATCTATTTCCCATGAAGTGTTGGGACCGGATGCCATGATCTTTGTTTTCTGAATGTTGAGCTTTAAGCCAACTTTTTCGCTCTCCTCTTTCACTTTCATCAAGAGGCTTTTTAGCTCCTCTTTACTTTCTCCCATAAGGGTGGTGTCATCTGCATATCTGAGGTTATTGATATTTCTCCCGACAATCTTGATTCCAGCTTGTGCTTCTTCCAGTCCAGCATTTCTCATGATGTACTCTGCATAGAAGTTAAACAAGCAAGGTGACAATATACAACCTTGAGGTACTCCTTTTCCTATTTGGAACCAGTCTGTTGTTCCATGTCCAGTTCTAACTATTGCTTCCTGTCCTGTGTACAGGTTTCTCAAGAGGCAGGTTAGGTGGTCTGGTATTCCCATCTCTTTCAGAATTTTCCACAGTTTATTGCGATCCACACAGTCAAAGGCTTTGGCAGAGTCAATAAAGCAGAAATAGATGTTTTTTTCTGGAACTCTCTTGCTTTATTGATGATCCAGGGAATGTTGGCAATTTGATCTCTGGTTCCTCTGCCTTTTCTAAAACCAGCTTGAATATCAGGGAGTTCACGGTTCATGTATTGCTGAAGCCTGGCTTGAAGAATTTGGAGCATGACTTTACTAGCATGTGAGATGAGTGAAACTGTGCAGTAGTTTGAGCATTCTTTGGCATTGCCTTTCTTTGGGATTGGAATAAAAATTTACATTTTCTAGCCCTGTGGCCACTGCTGAGTTTTCCAAATTTGCTGGCATATTGAGTGCAGCACTTTCCCAGCATCATCTTTCAGGATTTGAAACAGCTCAACTGGACTTCCATCACCTCCACTAGCTTTGTTCATAGTGATGCTTAAGCGCAGCAGAAAACGTGTTTGCTAAGAGAACAAAGAACTAGAGCTCCAAGCATCCTTACTTTATCCTGAAGGATCCCAGGCAAGCCCCCCAAATGAAAGGTTGTTGTTGAATTATGACACTGGGATTCTTGGCTCCCAGAGAAGAATTCAATCTCGGCCAAAGACGAGGCTTGATTGCTTAGAGCTTTTGTGTAATAAAGTTTTATTAAAGTATACAGGAGATAGAGAAAGCTTCTGACATAAGCATAAGAAGGGGGCAGAAAGAGTACCCACCCCCCTGTTAGTTTTCAGCTGGATTTATATAGTCACAAGCAGCATGTTAATGAAAGAAAGGAATGTCTGCAAACTCAGAATGGCACCAGGCCCCTCAACCATAAGATGCATTTTGGGATAATCTTGGCACCAAGTGGTTTATCTTGGGCCATAAAATGATTAATTTGAATCTTGAAGAAGGGCAGATCACCATGCAAATAATTTCATTTACATAGATTAGAGGAACAGTATCTGAGTATAACTTACTGGTTTATCAAGTAGGTTCTGAGCCAAAAGGCAGAACTGATTTGAAGACAGAGTTTGGGGTAAATGCATAGTACATTATCACAGCTTAAGATAAGAAAAAGGCATCGGTTATCTTCTGGGGAAACCAGGTGTCATTATGGTAACACAGAATTTTTTTTAAGAGAAACGTCCTTTTAAATTTGTATAGAGAAGGAAAAAAATATTGCTAGTTTGTTTCCTCTTGCTGCTTAAGAGAGATAAAAATGTCTGACACTTGCAGCCTATTTCCTACTTTTTGAGAACCTTGGCTTTCCTGCCTGTTACCCTCTCAACTCTACACATGGACATCACAAGATGGTTGACCCCAAAATTAGGTGGATTATATTCTTTGCAGCCAAAGATAGAGACACTCTATACAGTCAGCAAAAACAGACGGTGGGAGCAGACGGTGGCTCAGATCATGAACTCCTTATCACCTAACTCAGACTGAAACTGAAGAAGTGGAGAAAAGCACTAGACCATTAAGGTATGACCTAAATCAAATCCCTTAGGACTATACAGTGGAAGTGAGAAATAGGTTTAAGGGACTAGATCTAATGGACAGAGTGCCTGATGAACTACGGATGGAGGTTTATAACACTGTACAGAGACATTAATCAAGACCATTCCAAGGAAAAATAAATGCAAAAAAGCAAACTGGCTATCTGAGGAGGCTTAACAGATAGCTGTGAAAAGAAGAGAAGCAAAAGACAAAGGAGAACAGCACAGATATACCCGTTTGAATGCAGAGTTCCAAAAAATAGCAAGGAGAGATAAGAAAGCCTTCTTCAGTAATCAGTGCAAAGAAATAGAGGAAAAGAACAGAATGGGAAAGACTGGACATCTCTTCAAAAACATTACAAATACCAAGGGAATATTTCATGCAAAGATGAGCTCAATAAAGGACAGAAATGCTATGGACCTAACAGAAGCAGAAGATATTAAGAAGAGGTGTCAAAAATACACAGAGGAATTGTACAAAAAAGATGTTCAAGACTCAGATAAACATGATGGTGTGATCACTCATCTAAAGTCAGACGGAAGGTGAAGTCAAATGGGCCTTAACAAGCATCACTAAGAACAAAGCTAGTGGAGGTCATGGAATTCCAGTTGACCTATTTCAAATCCTGAAATATGATGCTGTGAAAGTGTTGTGCTCAATATGCCAGAAAAATTGGAAGACCCAGCAGTGGCCACAGGACTGGAAAAGGTCAGTTCTATTCCAATCCCAAAGAAAGGCAGTGCCAAAGATTGCTCAAAGTACAGTACAGTTGCACTCATTTCACACTCTAGTAAAGTAATGCTTAAAATTCTCCAAGCCAGGCTTCAGCAATATGTGAACTATGAACTTCCAGATGATCAAGCTGGTTTTAGAAAAGGCAGAGGAACCAGAGGTCATATTGCCAACATCTGGTGGTTTATCAAAAAAGCAAGAAATTCCAGAAAAAACACCTACTTATGCTTTACTGACTATGCCAAAACATTTGACTGTATGGATCACAATAAAATGTGGAAATTTCTTAAAGAGATGGGAATACCAAATCACCTGACTGCCTCTTGAGAAACCTGTACACAGGTCAGGAAGCAACAGTTAGAACTGGACATGGAACAAGAGACTGGTTTTAAATAGGAAAGGAGTACATCAAGGCTGTATATAATATAATTTAACTTATATGCAGAGTGCATCATGAAAACGCTGGCCTGGAGGAAGCACAGGTTGGAATCAAGATTGCCAGGAGAAATATCCATAGCCTCAGATATGCAGATGACACCACCCTATTGCAGAAAAGAAGAAGAAAAAGAACCTCTTGATGAAGGTGAAAGAGGAGAGTAAAAAGTTGGCTTAAAGCTCAACATTTAAAAAACTAAGATCATGGCATCCGGTCCCATCACTTCACAGCCAATAAATGGGGAAACATTGAAGACAATGGTTGATGTCAATACCTGACCTCCAAAATCACTGCAGATGGTGATTGCAGCCATGAAATTAAAAGACACGTACATCTTGAAAGGAAAGTTGAAACCATTCTAGACAGCATATTGAAAAGCAGAGACATTACTATGTCAACAAAGGTCTGTGTAGTCAAGGCTATGTTTTCTCCAGTGGTCATGTATGGATGTGAAAGTTGGACTATAAAGAAAGCTGAGCCCCGAAGAACTCATGCTTTTGAACTCTGGTGCTGGAGAAGACTCTTGAGTGTCCCTTGGACTACAAGGAGATCCACTCTGTCCATTTTTAAGGAAATCAGTCCTCAATGTTCACTGGAAGGACTGATGTTGAAGCTGAAACTCCAATACTTTGGCCACCTGATGTGAAGAGCTGACTCATTTGAAAAACCCTGATGTTGGGAAAGATGGAGGGCAGGAGGAGGAGGGGATGACGAAGATGAGATGGTTGGGTGGCATCACCAACTCAATGGACATGAGTATGTGTGGACTCCGGCAGTTGGTGATGGATAAGGAGGCCTTGCGTGCTGCCGTTCACGGGCTCATAAAGAGTCGGACACAACTGAGCACCTGAACTGAACTGACATTGTTGAATATAGTTTCAGATTTCTTTTTTTTTTTTCAGTTTGTTTTTGATGGGCAGGGTTTTTGTTTTTCCTTAGAAGATATTCCACTCTCAACGTAGAGTCATAAGTCTGAATTTTAAAGCCACTTAAGTAATGTGTTGTTATACGTAGCTAGTAAACAACTTGATGCAATTAAATTTATGAGTCTTTGTTCTCAATTTATTCAGTTCAGTTCAGTCCTTCAGTTGTGTCCGTCTCTTTGCAATGCCATAGACTGCATCATGCCAGGCTTTCCTATCCATCACTAACTCGCGGAGCTTGCTTAAGCTCATGTCCATCAATTTGGTGATGCCATCTAGCCATCTCATCCTTTGTCTTCCACTTCTCCTCCTGCCTTCAGTCTTTCCTAATATCAGGGTATTTTCCAATGAGTCAGCATGTTTAATATGCATTCAGTCCCTTTTTAAATCAACCAACATGAATTAAATTCCTCTCTTTTCCTACTACACTCCCAACTCTAGGCAAGAAACAAAAAAACTGCAGAGATTGAAGGCTGATTTCAGCACATCACTGTGGATATTTCGTTCCCCCCCTTTTTTTTGGGGGGGGGGAATTAGTTGCTAACATTAAAATCAGTAGATTGTACATAAATATCCAAACTTCTGATTCTCTTGAAAACATGGCCAATTGGTCTGCTTTCCAGCATGGGTGAAGTGGAGAAAAAGCTGCTCCCAGTGTTAAGGGCAGTGCTGCCCAGATTCTAAGATGGCCACCTAGTGTTAGTATCATATCTCCTGCCTCCTGGGGCCATGAGTTTGTGATAACTAGACTTCTAGCTCTCTTAAGTTAAAGACTACTTTTGTCTTGTTCAACTTTGACTCTGAATCCTTTAACCCAGAACCTACCACACATTTCTTCCTTGTACAGTTGTTGGAAGATATAAAATATCTTGTGGATGCATATGACATATCTTCCAATACTGAAACCATACAATTGAAGTAATATTCTTCCCTAAATCTTTGATGCAGCCTTGCACCATAGGTGCCCCTGATGTCTGCCATTGTCCCACTACCTAAAGCCAGTTGTATGTCCCTGGGCTTGAAGTCTTCACTTTGCCATTTGACCACTTATTCTGCTAGCAATCTCCTCTCCAATGAAGACAGCAATGCATATCTCGTGAAGTCGCTAGGAAGATGACATGAATCCATGAATCTCAAGCACAGCCCCTAGTATCCATTTTCATGATGTTCTTAGTAGTTTTTTCTCCATGTAGGCAAGGTTCTCTGTCTTCTTAGAGTCCATGCAGATCAGTTTGATTTTCTAGCCAAGCTACAAGGAATAGATCACAGTTCAATTCTCTGTATTCTGAGAAGCTTCAAAGGCTACTTGCCAAGGACACCTATGAAGGTAAAGATTTTATCGAAAGCCTTATGTTTTTTTCAGATCTTTTAGTCGCCTAAAGGGGACAACTTGGGTAGGTGAGAGCATATATAGCTAGGGGCTCCTGGTCACCACTGCATGCTAAGAATCCAAACTTCCCTGAGTACTTGGAGCCAGGAAAGAAGCATGAAGTGGCTTGTGCTCCTTGGGCTGGTGGCCTTCTCAGAGTGCATAGTCAAGTAAGTATGGGGACTGTAAGCCACATCATATTCCTTTCTTGGATTTTTTTTTTTTTTTCATCTGATTATTCTTCCACTCATCAGGTTTAGAAAGGAATGGAATATTTCCCTAAGAGTCTTAAAGTTCAACTCTTACTTATTGATAAGAAACTTGCTATAGGAACTGTAGATCTCAAGGTCTTGGTTGGGTTGCACAACTCTTGGGGTCCAGTCATGTCATGACCTATTGAAAATGCAACTCCTTGCAACCGTTCAGTGCACAGTCTATGTAGATGTCTATGTGGTCCTGTGGAACAGCACTTTTTTTATATTTTATTCAACATGTCCTCTTTTCCCTGTCTACTTCATGTGTATATGCCTATGTCTGCATCTCTGTGTCACTGTCATTTCTCTCTACATCACTTTGGAAGTCACTGGGAGTGTATTTCTCTTTGTGTTGTTTGCTTTTAATTGTTCATTTGACTCTTACTTCCTTCTCAAGCCTCTGAATTTCCCTTACTCGTTTGCTATATCTTAGATTCTTCTTTCAACTCTCTTTTCTCTTTCAACTTGGAGAAAGTTACACTGTTTTATGTATACTGTTTTATATCTGATAAGCAGTGTGACCACAGCCAACTCAGAAACCTCTTGCATTTCAAATTGCTCCTTTGTAAAAGAGGATAACAGTCCCCCTTCTGCCTCATTCCTTGAGGTTCTGAGAAGGAATGAGTGGGATGGCAAAAGCAATGCTAATGGTTGTCATTGTTGAGACTTCCTATTTATTAGGTACCTTATATCCATCACTTCACTTATCCCCAAGATATTCTATTTGGAGGGTTTATATGGTTGCCTTCCATCATTTTACCGAAGGGGAGACTGAGACACCACATGGCCATATAGCTTACCCAAGATTGCAGAACAGATCCTGTATTCAAATCTATGTCTTTGCCATGGTATATGCATAAAATTCTAATAATAATGTGCCTAATAAAAATAATTAGAAAATAAACAGGAAAATTACAATGACAGTTATACCTTAACACTGACAGCTAATTGTAGTATCTTCTTTGTTTTCTTTGTCAAATGCTCGGTGAAAGAATACCTCTAAGGAGAGTGAAGACCATGAGAAAAACCCTCAGTGGAAAAAACATGTTGAACAATTTCCCGAAGGAGCATGCTTACAAACTGTCCCAGATTTCTTTTCGTGGCTCAAATCTAACTATTCACCCGCAGAGAAACATCAAGGATGTGAGTATTTGGGGAGGATGGTGATCCACAGCGCCCCCTGGTGCTCTAGTCTAGCACTGGGGCTCATCTGGAGGTGCCAGGTTGGATGTTGGGGTTGGGATTCCTGCAGGAGGCTGAGACACTGGAAAGCAGGGACCCCACCCAGAGGAGAAGGCACTCTCATCCTCAACTGTTTGTCTTTGTGACTGTCTCACAATTACCAAGTGGCAGGTAAATATCCATTTCTGTGTCAAAGACGTGTCATTAATTTGAGGGCGATTGTTCCTTCTGAACTAAGTGAGCCCCTCTGTTACAGATGAAGAGTGAGCCATCACTGATCAAAAGGTAGAACCAAATGCAAAGCAATTGTGAATCCCCAGGTAGAGTAATTCAGTTTTCAGAGATGCAAGAAACACAGCAGTATAAAGTTACTGAACCTGTATTCCCTTGTATGGCCATAAGAACCACTGTGGTTACTGGTTTCAGATTAGACAAAGGGCTTATTTTGTCTTCAAGAATGCCCATGCTAGCCTGAGAGACAGGCAAGGAGTAAATACATGTCAAATGAAAGGATCATCTATGTGGTGTTAATTGGATGTGGTTTGAGTTTGGAGGGAGTGGCTGGGGTTGAACAAGAAGGACCTCCTGGAGAAGGGGATGTTAAGGCTGGAATTGAAGAGACTACAGAGCTTCTCAAATGAAGGCACCAGGACTTCCTTGTGTGTCCAGCGGTCCTGGAGGCCCACAAGGTATGCCTCTGGGATTCCCATGCAGGAGGTACCACTTCAATGCCTGGTCATAGAGTCAATATCCTGCATACAATGTAGCACAGGAAAAATATATCAAATACAGATACTTCTGTGATGAAAATCTGTGAGCTGCACAGTTGTTAGAAAGTGATCTCAAGACACATGTGACACCCAGAGGGAGGCAGCAGTGTGGGAATAGAGGGTAGCCAGTTCTGCACTAACCCTCTCCATCCTTCTCCCTGTAGGTGGTCTACATGGGTAGCATCACCATTGGAACACCCCCTCAGGAATTCCAGGTTATCTTTGACACAGGCTCATCTGACTTGTGGGTGCCCTCTGACATCTGCGCCATTCCACCCTGTTGTGAGTACAGACACCCCATACCCGGACCATCCCTCACTTGCCCTGCCACCCTGTTTTCCACCCTTGGCACCTGGTGACACTCATCTCTTGTGTCTCCAGCTACATATGGTAGGTTCAGACATCTTCAGTCTTCCACCTTCCGGATTACCAATAAGACCTTCAGCGTCGCCTATGAATCTGGGACCATGAAAGGAATTGTTGCTCATGACACAGTTCGGGTAACAGTGTAACATATGCTGAGTCAGAACTGGCTATGGAGTGACCGCTGCTTGCAAAACAGAGGCAGGACCAGCTGCCGGGACCCTTCCTAGCCTAACTCCCATAGATATAGGCCATCTTATCGACAGGATCATGTCTCTGGGGAGGCAGTGCCCGTGGTGACGCATGAGCAAGCAGATTAGCTAACACAGAGAGTGGTTTGAGGCGTGGACTTGCAGCTCCTCTGCCCATGAGCAGTTCAAGGTTCATTTTGCTGGGAACGAGATGAGGGGAAAAAAGCATCACTTTTATATTCAAAGACTGTTTCAGGCACTGTCAGGTGATAACTGGTTTAATCCTGCAACAACCTCACACAGCAGTTACTCTGATTAGCTCATGAGACAGATGAGGAAACTGAGGTGCAGACAGCAAGGGCCTTGCTGAGGGCACACATGTGATAAAAGGTGGAGTTAGGCTGACTTTTTAGGACTGAAGTTGCTGTGGGGTGTTTGGGGACAGGATAAAACTGATCTGGGGACCCTGGGAGCATTCAAGGGTTTCAGGTATCCAGAGTGGGAAACTGGGGACCTGAGAAGTCAGGAGGCCTGATAAATGAGTTCTCACTCTAGAGGACCCTTGATAGTCTAATAAACCTATAGCCTGCTTCCCCCCAAATCCTTGTGTAGTTCCTCTCTCTCCTTTTCTCTCTCATACACACTCACAGAAATATACCCATATCCCCAGAAGTGATTTCCACAGGCAGCAATTTCATAGAACCCTGCAAGCAAGACTGTGTTTTCAGCTTCCGTCTTCCTGGACAGATGCAGAATCCACAGTACATTACAGAGAATGCAGTCCATTCCTGTCATTAGGTCACAGTGATGCCAAAGAGAAGGCTATCTTGCTCTCAATTGTTTTGTCCATAAGGTGGCACCAATGGGACCTGGCCTGACCCTGTAGCTCCATGGGTAGAGAAGCCACGATGCCAATTTGACTCACTCAGCTGGTATTTTTCAGAGGGGCAGATGTTATAAAATGCACAGCCTCTCTCAAATGGAACCCAAACTCCCCTCCCAGTTTTATCTAACTGTCTGTTGGCCACTGAAGACAGACCCCAGCCTCAATTCTTCTCTGAGAATCTAATGGCAATGCATCCCAGTCCAGTCCTAGCCCCACTTCACGTATCTGTATGTGGGAACACTCTTCTTTCCCATAGATTGGGGACCTTGTAAGCACTGACCAGCCGTTTGGTCTAAGCATGGCGGAATATGGGTTTGAAGATGTAACTTTTGAAGGCGTCTTGGGCTTGAACTACCCCAATGTATCCTTCTCTGGAGCCATCTCCATCTTTGACAAACTGAAGAATGAAGGTGCCATTTCTGAGCTTGTTTTTGCCTTCTACTTGAGCAAGTAAGTCTGAGATGGACAATCCCTTTCCCCAAATTAGCTGTAAGATGCTTTCAGTTGCACAAAAATTTATACAACACTTGAATAATAAGTATCTGAGAGATAATCTAACCCAGGATAACTATGTACCCAGGACCCTACCTGGCTTCACCCCTGGCTTTTAGAAATATAAGTTTATTGGAACACAAGCCTACTCCTGGGCTCACGACCAGTATCTTGGTCTATGTGGGTGAGTGAGGAGGAAGGCTGATGGAAGGCAACAGGAAACAAGTTGAAGGAAAAGGTATTAGGATTTGCTTATGATTTTGATCAGAAAGGAAGAAAGATGGTGGATATCTTTTCTTCCTCATTAGCATTTTACTGGGAACCCAGGAGCAGCTATACAATTTGTAGGACCCAATTAGAAATGAAAGTGCATGACACAAAATTGTGGGACCTGTTATTCAAGAAATATGAGGAATTTCATGAAAAGGAGAGCAGAAGTGGGGTACCTTTTGACTTTGGGGCCCTTTTGACATTAGAGTTCACATGGCATTGGAGCCAGCTCTGGGTGACTTGTACCCACATCTTTACAACTCCTAGGCACTGATTTTCCTGAAAAATGACAAGGTGGACAAGGGGAAAGCCAAAGCACTTCAGCATCCTCTTCTCTTAAGGTGTCTGAGCATTCAGGTCGCTGGAGGTCCAGGGCGTCTTCAGAAGACATAGTGGGTGGAGCCATGCCAAGTGATTCAGCTTCTAACCTCCTCTGTGCCACTCATTAGCCAGTAACAGACCTCAGTCTGGATCTCAATCTCTCCTAGGCTTGATTTCTGCATCTGCACATGGGGACATTATTAGGGCCTTGATGGGTAGACAAGCGTAGCTCTCAGAAATTGTTGTTGTTACTGTCCTCCAAGGATCCCCCCATTACTTCTCTCTACAGAGGCAAGCAAGAAGGCAGTGTGGTGATGTTTGGTGGGGTGGACCACCGCTACTACAAGGGAAAACTCAACTGGGTACCATTGATCCAAGCAGGCGACTGGACTGTACACATGGACCGGTAAGCCTCTCCCTCTGAGGGTCAGCCCAAGTGATGCTCCTGCTAATGTACATGGACACAGGCAGGCAAACACAAATGTATTCTCAGACACAGTCACACAGACATGCACACCACCCACAATGATACAGACACGCAGACACCTGGAAACACACAAGGAGACACATATAAACATAAAGAGCAACACATAAAAACATGCATAGCTAGTCAGAGACACACAAGCACACACAGAGACATATAAACACAGAAAAAAACAAACAAACAAGCACATAGATACACAAACAACCTATGGATTCTTAATCCCCAGGCCTTCTGAGCATGACTCAGACCAGGGTCCTAAAAGGCACCAGAGAGCTCTTTGTAGCTGGGAGAGGGCTGTACCCACTGCCTGTTGAGGTGAGGAGCATGGTTAGAGGACTCTACAGTGTGGTGAACAGAGGATCAGGGAGAATTTCTCCAGCCTGAACAGAGTTATGATAAGATGACTGACTGTCCAGGGCTACCTAGGACATAGGAAGTTCTCCGTACAGATAAATGTCATTTTAAATACAGGGACAGTGAGGAAAACTTGTCTTCTTAGGGAGCAGCTACCCAGCAGTGAAGAGAGGTTGGCTTCAGTCTTAAGACGTGAAAGCAACTAAAAAAAAAAAGACACACCAAATTCTTGGGCACACAGTGGGACAGGGGTTATAAAAGAATCAGGAAGGTGCGACACTACAGTGACCTGAAGATAAGAGGCATAATTGATAGGATTCTGTGTCATACCCTCAGACAAAAGCTGACCTGTCCTTTGGAGTTTCGGTGGGCTAGTCATGTATTTCCTGGCCAGGGTCTTAGGGTCTGAGCTGGTTCTAGGAGCAGTGCTGGGAGACACCCTCTCCCAAAGGAGCCCCTCTCTTCCCCTAGTATGAGAATTTGCTGCCCCTGTGAATCTCCATCTTTACTTTGTGTGTGACCCGTTATTTGTTCCTCATCAGATACAGCTCTCTGGAGGTTTCTTATTGTTTTCTAAGTCTTCATTCACTCATTAAACAGACAAGCATCAGGCATCCACTGTGTGCCAGGAAGTTTAGGGAGGCAAGGAGAATAAAACTCACCCTCACATCTAATAAGGCAGATGTACATGAAGTGACTTATCCACATAGTGAATTGTAACTTTGAAACATGCTAGACATGAGGAGGAGAAGGCAATGGCAACTTACTCCAGTACTCTTGCCTGGAAAATCCTAAGAACGGCGGAGCCTTGTGGGCTGCCCTCTATGAGGTTGTACAGAGTCAGACACGACTGAACTGAATTAGCAGCAGTAGCAGCAGACATGAGGAAAGATCTATGGACAGTGACCAAGACAGGAGACTGAAAAACACTGGGGGAAAGACTTCCCGAAAACAATACAGTAAAGCTGGAATCTTGAAGATGAAAAGAAATTTGCTAGTCAAAGGGGAATGGAGTCTTCTAGGAAGTAAGACCAGCTTCTGTCAAGGTACAAAAGATCCTGGTGTATTCAAGTACTGCATTTGAGGATGTCAAGAAAGGTGCTGTGTTGAGAGCAAAGGAAAAGAGGCCAAGAGACAAAGGGCTGTATAGGAGATAGTCGGGTAGGGGATAACTCTGGGGACACTCTGAGTGACCTTGATGCCAGCTTTCTTCTTTTGTCTCTCAGCATCTCTATGAGAAGAAACGTTATTGCTTGTTCTGGTGGTTGCGAGGCTGTTGTTGACACCGGGGTATCAATGATCAAAGGCCCAGGAACACTGGTCGATAACATACATGAGCTCATCGGCGCCAGGCCACGGGGTTCCAAGGTGAAGGGTCATGCCCCAGGGTCACTCCCAGTCTCCACAAACAACAAAGATCTCCAGAGCCAACCTCTCTCCCTCTCTCTCTAACAGCACTACGTTTCATGTTCTGCACTCAATACCCTGCCCCCTATTATCTTCACCATCAATGGTGTCAACTACCCAGTGCCAGCTCGAGACTACATCCTCAAGGTGAGGGGACAATACTGAGGGTTGCTTCTCAAACTGTTGCTTGCAGGAACCCTTGGGCTGCTGCTGGGAGGAGGGCGCCCTCTGGAGGCCATGTCTCACCATTGCATATGCTGCTGAGCCTTGTGGCTGGGCCAATGCCTTCCACAAAACCAGTCACTTGAGAGTAAAGGGCCGTGTGGGGCAGTGATCTTACTGAAATAAATGTGGTGAGGCCACACAATATGGCATGGTGGGAGTCAGGGAGAGGGGAACACTAAGGTTCTCAGTGCTCAAAGAACTTCAATTCAATCTGAACCCATAGGTGCATGAACATGAAAGTCAGCTTTAGCAGTCCATGAAATAGGCCATGTTACAAGGAGAATGGCAGAGACAGTCCCAGTGTGATGTCCCAGCATAAGTTAGCAGTCTCCCTTCCCTTCTCACAGTTTTCCTGGTTTGGATGATAAATTACATGGTCAGACTAGTTCTCAGCTGCATCTTTCCCTTGCTCTAGCCAGGTGCCTCCTTTGTGAGTTGGGGTACCCATCCCCTCTGTGGGGAGTTTGGATGCTAATATGAATAAAGGGTACACAGTAACTGCTCAGCCCTGGCAGTGGGTGGAGGCTTCATGTCAGCTCCCAGCGGGAGTTCAGAGCAGGCTGATGGGCTCAAACAAGGCTCTGAGGAAAAGAGGGAATTTCAGGAATTCTAAAAACACAAACTCATTGAGCCACATGGAGTGTTGCTTGGTTCTAGGCAAAACTGCATGGGATTCCATGCAAATGGCATGTCAAGGTGGTCTGAACTGGGGCACTGGGGACTTACTAGGGGTGATGAGGGCTACAGACGGACCAGTGGAGATGGGGAACAAGAGTACGTAACCCAAGCAAGCCTGGAGTGGCCAAAGAGGGGTGACTGAGGGCTGAAGGAGGCTTAACAGCATTCCTGAGTTAAGTCTTCAATAAAGCATTGTGGGCACTGCTCTATTTAATATGGATAACCAACAATGAGTTACTGTGTATCACAGGGAACTCCACTCAGCTATATGACAGCCTGGATGGAAGGGATGTCTTTGGGACCAGGATACTTGGATACATATGGCTGAGTCCCTTTATTGTCCACCTGAAATTCAGATTATTGTTAATCAGCTATACTTGAATACAAAATGAAGTTTTTTAATAAAGTATGGACTGTGGGGTTGCCAGAGGAGAACCAACATTCTCTGCAGAGAAAACAAGGAGCAGGAGTCAGAATGAAAGAAACAGGGAGTGAGGACAGCTATGGACACATTTGCTCTTTTTAAATTATATTGAAGTGTGGCTAATCTTCATTGTTGCATTAAGTTCTGCTGCACAGCAATGTGACTCAGTTATACACATAAAATTTTTTTTCTTATTCTTTTTCATGTGATTTATCACTTTATATTGAATATAATTCCTTTTGCTTTACAGTAGGACTTTGTTGTTTTTCATTCCTCTGTTTCCCCACTCTTAGTCCTCCCCTCCCCCACACCCTTCCTCATGGCAACCTCATGTCTTGGCTCTCTTTGGTTTTGGATGAACTCTCATATCCCCCGCTGCTGAGAAAACCCCTTGATACTTAGGAAAAGAGGGAAATGGAACAAAGAATTGTGCTGGGTCTGAATATTGGGAGGAGTCACTGGTAAGGGCTCATGCTGACTAGTGTGTGTCTCTGACTCTCCCAGGATTCTAGAGGCCACTGCTATACCATCTTTGAAGAGATCGCTGTGAGTCCATCTACAGAGACCTGGATCCTGGGTAACATCTTCCTGAGGCTGTATTTCTCGGTCTTTGATCGAGCAAATGACAGGATTGGCCTGGCACAGGCAGTGTAAATGCTTCGAGTGGCTCAGGAATCAGTAAGGCCACTCCTAACACAAACTCACTCACACTTTGGGCACTGATGCCCAGGATGCTGGTTAACTGTGTTTGGTGGTTTGCATAGCCTATTCTCAGTAAAGAATAAAGGATTTCCCTCTTAATGGTGCTGGAACAAGTGGTTGCCTCTGTTTGTGTCTGGGAGTGAAGGATCTAGAACCAAGTCTCAATCAAAATTGAGAGAAGCCCTACTCCAACTGGCTTCAAGGGAAAGGGAGACTCATTGAAATGATTCTGGGAATCCAGGAAGCAGAAATCAGAGCAAATGCAGAGATCTCAGTGACTGGACCCAAGAAATCAGAAGTCATCAGTTCTCTCTTTCTCGCCCTTGATCTTTCCTTTCTGTTTTCCCTCCCTTCTATTTTCCCGTCTCACTTTCTTCCTTAAGGCTTCTACACCTAGTGAGGGAGTGAAGCTACCTGCCCTAGGGTTATATATCCTAAAGGCATCTCCTAGTAAGGAAAGAAGCTTGGAGCCATTAGAGTTCAAGGGTGTTCCCTGAATGATTCACCTCAGTTCACCTGTACAGCCTTAGATCAGCCAACCTGGCAGGGCCATGGGGTCCTATGATTGGCTTTACATGGTCATTGGCCCTGACTCAGCAGCACACATGATTGTCAGTTTCCTCCAGAACTACATGACTGAAGCTGGGGAGAGGCAGCCCCAAAGATAGCGACTAGGGGATGGTCTAGGCCATGGAAGAGTTTGTGATGACCCACCAACTCCACCATTTCTTCATTCATAGGAACTATAATAGGTAATAAAACAGACTCTGTTCATCCCTTCTCAGATGATCTTATCGCTGGACTTCTCCTCCAGGGGTTTTTGAGTGAAGCATTTCATTCAGAGCTTGTCTCCTCTCATTCCCACACCCTAGTAACCAGCTCTCTGCCACATATGCCTGCTTTTGACTTTCCAGGCCTACTTGGTAAGTGGTGGCCCCAGTAGATCCATGAGCCATCCTCCTCCTCCAGGGCCAAGAATGCCCCTTTCTTTGCCTCCAATGCTGCTGGGGAGAATGCAACGCATGTTTCAGGGGACCCAGGCTACACAGAGCCTTCAGCCTTTCTGTGCTTCCTCCAGGGGTGGAGCTACAAACTATTTGCTTGGAACTGCCATGGTTAGGCACTTTTGCAGTGGAAACATTCATTCTTTCCTTCTGGAGTCCCTCAGTAGATGCCTCAGCTAAGACAGCAGGGGTCCGATGTTGATTTCCTTTAAGATTGACTGGTTGATCTTCTTGTTGTATAAGGGACTCTCAACAATCTTCTCAAGCACCACAGTTCAAAAGCTCACTTCTTTGGCATTCACCCTTTTGTATGGTCCAGATCTCACATCTGTACATGATTACTGGAAAAATCATAGCTTTGACACTACAGACCTCTGTAGCAAACTGAGAATCTGCTTTTTTATATACTGTACAGGTTTTTCATTGGAGAAGGCAATGGCAAGCCACTCCAGTATTCTTGCCTAGAAAATCCCATGGATGGACGAGCCTGGTAGGCTGCAGTCCATGGGGTTGCCACTGTTTCCACTTTTCCATCATCTATATGCCATGAAGTGGTGTGACTGGATGCCATGAATGTTGAGTATCTTTTTGTGAATAGTTTTTTGAATGTTGAGTTTTAAGTCAGCTTTTTTCATCTCCTTTCCTTATCAATTGGTCTTTAGTTTTTGTTTTTTGCTATTAGGGTGATGTCATCTTCATATCTTTGGATGTTGATATTTCTCTCAGCAATCTTGACTCCATCTTGGGATTTATGCAGTCCAGCCTATCAAATGATCTTTCCTACATACAAGTTCAATAACCAGAGTAACAATGTAAACCTTGTCATGCTCCTTTCCCAGTTTTAAATCTTTTAGTTGTTCCATGTCTGATTCTAACTGCCACCTTTTGACCTACATACAGACTTTCAGGAGACAGGTAAGGTGATCTGCTACTCCTATTCTCTTAAGAATTTTCCTCAGTTTGTTGTGGCCCACACAGTGAAAGGCTTTAGCATAGTCAGTGAAGCAGATGCAGATAATTTTCTGGAATCCCCTTGTTTTATCTATGGTCCAATGGATGTTGGCAATTTGATCTCTGGTTCCTCAAACCAGTTTGTACATCTGGAAGTTCTCAGTTCATGTACGGTAAAGCTTAGCTTGAAAGATTTTGAGCATTACCTTGCTAGCAAGTGAGATGAGCACAATTGCATGATAGGTTGAACATTCTTTGAAATTGCCTTTCTTTTAGATTGTAATGAAAACTGACCTTTTCCATCACTGTGGCCACTGCTGAGTTTTCCAAATTCGGTGCTGTATTGAATGCAGCACTGTTACAGCTGCATTCTTTTATGATGTTTTAAACAGCTCAGCTGGAATTCCATCACCTCCATTAGCTTTGCTTGTAGTGATGCTTCCTGAGGCCCACTTGACTTCATGCTCTAGTATATCTGGCTTTACATAAGTGACCCCAACATCATCTCTATCCAGGTCATTATGACCATTTTTGTACAATTCTTCTGTGCATCCTTGTTACCTCTTCTTAATCTCATCTGCTTCTGAAAGGTCTTTGAGTTTTCTGCCCTTTATTGTTGCCCATCTTTCCATTAAGTATTCCTATGGTATCTCCAATTTTCCTGAAGTGATCTATATTATTTACAATTTATTATTTTCCTCTAATTCTTGCACTTTTTACTTAGGAAGACTTTATTATCTCTCCTTGCTATTCTCTGGAAGTCTGCATTTCATTGAGTATATCTTTCCCTTTCTTGTTTACTGTTCACTTCTCTTATTTTCTCAGATGTTTTCAAGGCCTCCTCAGGCAACCACTTTGCCTTCTCACATTTGTTTTTCTTGGGGATGGTTTTGGTCACCACTTCCTATATTATGTTACAAACCTCCCTCCATAGTTCTTCAGGCTACCAGTCCTAATCCTTTGAATCTATTTATCATCTGCATTGTGTAATCATAAGGGATTTGATTTAGGTCATATCTTAATGATCTAGTCATTTTCCTTACTTGCTTCAATTGAAGCCTGAATATTGCATATTGCATGCTTCTGCCTAAGCCAGATTACCACCCACCACTCCCAGTGGGTATGGAACAACAACAACAACAACAACAAACAATTTGAGGACTATACAGTATAAATGAGAAATAATTTAAGGGACTAGATCTGATAGACAGAGTGCCTGATGAACTATGAATGGAGGTTTGTGACACTGTAAAGGAGACAGGGATCAAGACCATCCCCACGGAAAAGAAAAGCAAAAAAGCAAAATGGCTGTTGGAGGAGACCTTACAAATACCTGTGAAAAGAAGAGAAGCAAAAAGCAAAGGAAAAAAGGAAGAATAAAAGCATCTGAATGTAGAGTTCCAAAAAATAGCAGGGAGAGATAAGAAAGCTTTCCTCAGTGATCAATGCAAATAATACAGGAAAACAACAGAATGGGAAAGACTAGAGATCTCTTCAAGAAAATTAGAGATACCAAGGGAATATTTCATGCAAAGATGGGCTTGATAAAAGACAGAAAGAGTATGGACCTAACAGAAGCAGAAGATATTAAGAAGAGGTGGCAAGAATGCACAGAAGAACTGTACAAAAAAGAGCTTCACGGCCCAGATAAACACAATGGTGTGATCACTGAACTAAAGCCAGACATCCTCCTGTAATGTGAAATCAAGTGGGGCTTAGAAAGCATCACTATGAACAAAGCTAGTGGAGGTGATGGAAACTGAGCTATTTCAAATCGTAAAAGATGATGCTGTGAAAGTGCTGAATTCAATATACCAGCAAATTTGGAAAATTCAGCAGTGGCCACAGGGCTGGAAAAAGTCAGTTTTCATTCTAATCCCAAAGAAAGGTAATGCCAAAGAATGATCAAACTTCTGCACAATTGCACTCATCTCCAAGTCAGGCTTGAGCAGTAAGTGAACTATGAACTTCCAAATGTGCAAGCTGGTTTTAGAAAAGGCAGAGGAACCAGAGATCAAAGTGCCAATATCCACTGGATCATTGAAAAAGCAAGAGAGTTCCAGAAAAACATCTATTTCTGCTTTATTGACTATGCCAAAGCCTTTGACTGTGTGGATCACAATAAACTGTGGAGAATTCTAAAAGAGATGGGAATACCAGACCACTTGACCTGCCTCTTGAGAAATCTGTATGCAGGTTAGGAAGCAACAGTTAGAAATGGAAAAGGAACAACAGACTGCTTCCAAATAGGAAAAGGAGTACATCAAGGCTGTATATTGTCACCCTGCTTATTTAACTTATATGCAGAGTACATCATGAGAAACTGTATGCTGGAAGAAGCACAAGCTGGAATCAAGATTTCTAGGAGAAATATCAAATATCAGATATGCAGATGATACCACCCTTATGGCAGAAAGAGAAGAGGACCTAAAAAGCCTCTTGATGAAAGTAAAAGAGGAAAGTGAAAAAGTTGGTTTCAAGCTCAGCATTCTGTAAACGAAGATCATGGCATCTGGTTCCCTCACTTCATGGGAAATAGATAGGGAAACAGTGGCTGACTTTATATTTGAGGGCTCTAAAATCACTGCAGATGGTGTTTGCAGTCATGAAATTAAAAGACGCTTACTCCTTGGAAGGTAAGTTATGACCAACCTAGACAGTATATTGAAAAGCAGAAACATTCCTATGTCAACAAAGGTCCAAATAGTCAAGGCTATGGTTTTTCCAGTGGTCATGTATAGATGTGAAAGATGGACTATAAAGAAAGCTGAACCCTGAAGAACTGATGCTTTTGAACTGCAGGAGATCCACCCAGTCCATCCTAAAGGAAATCAGTCCTGAATGTTCACTGGAAGGACTGATGTTGAAGCTGAAACTCCAATACTCTGGCCACCTGATGGGAAGAGCTGACTCATTTGAAAAGACCTTGATGTTGGGAAAGATGGAGGGCAGGAGGAGGAGGGGATGACAGAAGATGAGGTGGTTGGGTGGCATCATCAACTCAATGGACATGAGTATGTGTGGACTCCGGCAGTTGGTGATGGATAAGGAGGTCTTGTGTGCTGCCGTTCATGGGCTCGCAAAAAGTTGAACATGATTGAGCAACTGAACTGAACTGAACTTGTTAAATATAGTGTCAGATTTCTTTCCTTTTTTTTTTTTTTCCCCTTTTGGTTCACTTTGGTTTTGTTTTTTGATGGGCAAGATTTTTGTTTTTCCTTTAGAAGTTATTCCACTCTGAATGTAGAGTCATAAGTCTGAATTTTAAAGCCACTTAAGTAATGTGTTGTTATAGGTAGTTAGTCAACAACTTGATGCATTTAGATTTATTAGTCTTTGTTCTCAGTTTGTTCAGTTCATTTCAGTCCTTCAGTTGTCTCCGTCTCTTTTCAATGCCATAGACTGCAGTATACCAAGCTTCCCTATCCATCATCAACTACTGGAGCCTTCTTAAGCTCATGTCCATCGATTTGGTGATGCTATCCAAACATCTCATCCTCCGTCTTCCGCTTCTCATCTTGCCTTCAATCTCTCCTAATATCAGCGTCTTTTCCAATGAGTCAGAATGTTTAGTATGCATTCAGACTCTTTTTAAATCAGCCAACATGAATTAAATTCCTCTGTCACCACTGCACTCCCAATTGTAGGCCAAAAACAAAAAAAGTGCAGAGACTGAAGGTTGATTCCAGCACATCACTGTGGAGATTTTGTTCCCTCTTTTATTCTGAAAAAAAAAAAAAAAATTTCTAACATTAAAATCAGTAGATTGTACATAAATATCCAAACTACTGACTCTCTGGAAAACATGGCCAACTGGCCTGCTTTATAGTATGGGTGAAGTAGAGGAAAGGCTGCTCCCAGTGTAAGGCCTGTGCTGCCCAGATTCCAACAAGGCAACATAGTCCTAGTATCACAGCTCTTGCCTCCTAGGGCCATGAGTTTGTGAAAACTAGACTTCTAGCTCTCTTAAGATAAGGACTACTTTTGTCTTGATCAACTTTGACTTTGAATCCTTTAACCCAGAACCTAGCACACAGTTCTTCCTTGTACAGTTGTTGGATGATATAAAATATCTTGTGA
The DNA here is from genome assembly GCA_006410535.1 of Litocranius walleri. NCBI lineage: Eukaryota > Metazoa > Chordata > Mammalia > Artiodactyla > Bovidae > Litocranius > Litocranius walleri. The sequence goes on along the minus strand of SJYG01000223.1, from coordinate 743,344 downwards.
ATGCATATGACATTTCTTCCAATACTGAAACCATGTAATGGAAATACTGGTCTACCCTAAATCTTTGATGCAGCCTGGCACCATAGGTGCCCCTGATGTCTGCCATTAGACCCACTACCTAAGCCAACTGTATGTCCCTGGGCTGTCCCTGAAGTCTTCACTTTGCCATTTGACAATTTATCCTCCTAGCAATCTCCTCTCCCATGAAGACAGCAATGCCTATCGTATCAAGTGGCTAGGAAGGTGACATGAAACCATGAGTGTCCAACATGGCCCCTAGTATCCATTTTCATGATGTTCTTGGTAGTTTTTTCTCCAAGTAGGCAAAATTCTCTGTCTTCTTAGATGTCCATGCAGATCAGTTTGATTTTCCAGCCAAGCTTCAAGGAAGAGATTACAGTTCAATTCTCTGTATTCTGAGAAACTTTAAAGGTCACTTGCCAAAGACACTGATGAAGGTAAAGATTTTATCGAGACCTTTGTACCTTTGTGGTTTTTCTTTTTTCTTTTTATTTTCAGATCTTTTTGTCACCTACAGGGTAAAACTCGAGTATGTCAGAGCATATATAACTAGGGGCTCCTGGTCACCACTACATGCTAAGAACCCAAACTTCCCTGAGTACCTTGATCCAAGAAAGAAGCCTGAAGTGGCTTGTGCTCCTCAGGCTGGTGGCCTTCTCAGAGTGCATAGTCAAGTAAGTATGGGGATTGTAAGTGTCATCATATTACTTTCTCAGATTTTTATTTTTATCTGATTATTCTTCCACCCATCATGTTTAGAAGGGAATCGAATATTTCCCTAAGAGTCTTTAAGCTCAACTCTTACTTATTGATAAATGAGTTACTATAGGAACTGTGGATTCCAAGGTCTTGGTGTATATTTGCATGGTTGCACAAATCTTGGAGTCCAGTCATGTCATGACCTGTTGAAAACGCAACTCCTTGCAACAGTTCAGTGCACAGTCTATGCTGATGTCGATGCGGTCCTGTGGGATAGCATTTTCTACATTTTGTTCAACATGTCCTCTTTTTCCCCTGTATATTTCAGTGTGTATATGTCTATGTCTGCATCTCTGTATCACTGTCATTTATCTCTCCATCTCTTTGGAAGTCACTGGCAGTGTATTTCTCTTTGTGTTATTTTCTTTTAATTTTTCACTTGACTCGTCCTTCCTTCTCAAGCTTCTGAATTTCCCTTACTTGTTCCCTATATCTTGGATTCTTCTTTCAACTCTCTCTTCTCTTTCAACTTGGAGAAAGAGACACTGTTTTATGTCTGACAAGCAGTGTGACCACAGCCAACTCAGAAACCTCTTGCTTTTCAAATTTCTCTCTTGAAAAGAGGATAAGAGGCCCCCTTTTACATCCCTCCTTGAGGTTCTATGAGAAGCAATAAGTGGGATGGCAAAAGCAATGCTAATGGCGGTCATTGTTGAGACTTCCTATTTATTAGGTACCTTGTATCCATCACTTCACTTATCCCAAAGATATTCTATTTGGAGGGTTTGTATTGTTACATTCTGCCATTTCACCAAAGCAGAGACTGAGACACCACATGATCATATGGCTTACACAAGATTGCAGAACAGAACCTGTATTCAAAGCTATGTTTTTGCCATGATATTTGCACAAAATTCTGATAATAATGTGCCTAATAAAAATGATTAGAAAATACACAGGGCCATTACAATGACAGTTATACCTTAACACTGACAGCTAATTGTAGCATCTTTGTTTTCTTTGTCAAATGATTGGTGAAAGAATACTTCTAAGGAGAGTGAAGACCATGAGAAATATCGTCAGTTGAAAAAACATGCTGAACAATTTCCTGAAGGAGCATGCTTACAGACTGTCCCAGATTTCTTTTCGTGGCTCAAATCTATCTATTCACTCGCAGAGAAACATCAAGGATGTGAGTATTTGGGGAGGATGGTGCTCCACAGCGCCCCCTGGTGCTCTAGTCTAGCACTGGGGCTCATCTGGAGGTGCCAGATGGGATGTTGGGGTTGGGGTTCCTGCAGGAAGCTGAGACACTGGAAAACAGGGACCCCACCCAGAGGAGAAGGCACTCTCATCCTCAACTGTTTGTCTTTGTGACTGGGCCTCACAATTACCAAGTGGCAGGTAAATATCCATTTCTGTATCAAACATGTGCCATTCGTTTGAGGGTGATTGTTCCTTCTGAAAGAAGTGAGCCACTCAGTTACAGATGAAGAGTGAGCCATCACTGATCAAAAGGTAGAACCAACTGCAAAGCAATTATGAATCCCCAGGTAGAGGAATTCAGTTTCCACAGATGCAAGAATGACAGCAGTAAAACGTTAGTGAATCTGTATTTTGTGTATGGTCATAGGAATCACTGTGGTTTCTGTTTTTAGATTAGAAAAAGGGCTTATTTTGTCTTTACAATGTCTTCAAGAATGCCCATGCCAGCCTGAGAAATAGGCAAAGAATAAATACTTGTCAAATGCAAGGGTCACCTGTGTGGTGTTGATTGAATGTGGCATGCGTTTAGAGGGAGTGGCTGGGGTTGAACAAAAGGAACTCCTGGAGAAGCCGGTGCTAAGGCTGGGTTTGAAGAGACTACAGAGCTTCTCAAATGAAGGTACCAGGACTTCCCTGGGTATCCAGTGGTCCTGGAGGCCCTGTGGTTATGCCTCTGGGCTCCCCATACAGGAGGTACCACTTCAACGTCTGGTTATAGAGTCAGTATCTTGCATACAATGTAGCACAGGAAAAAATATATCAAATGCAATTACCTCTATGACCAAAGTCTGTGAGCTTCACGGTGATTAGAAAGTGATCTCAAGACATACATGACACCCAGAGGGAGGCATCTCTGTGGGAATAGAGGGTAGCCAGTTCTGCACTAACCCACCTCCTCTTTTTCCCTGTAGATGCTCTAAGTGGGTAACATCACCATTGGAACACCCCCTCAGGGATTCCAGGTTGGCTTTGAACAGGTTCATCTGACTTGTGGGTGCCCTCTGTCTTTTGCACCAGCCCAGCCTGTTGTGAGTACAGACACCCCATACCCGGACCATCCTTCACTTGCCCTGCCACTCTGTTTTCCACCCTTGGCACCTGATGACACTCATCTCTTGTGTCTGCAGCTACACAAGTTAGGTTCAGACATCTTCAGTCTTCCACCTTACGGATTACCAATAAGACCTTCAGGATTGCCTATGGATTTGGGAGAATGAAAGGAGTTGTTGTTCATAACACAGTCTGGGTAACAGTGTAACAAATGTTGAGTCAGGACTGGCTATGGAGTGACCACTGCTGGCAAAACAGATGCATGACCATCTGGCAGGACACTTCCTCGCCTAACTCCCATAGATATTGGCCATCTTATCCACAGTATCATGTCTGTGGGGAGGCAGTACTCATGATGGAACATGAGCAAACAAATTAGCTAACCCAGAGAGTGGCTTGGGGTGTGGATTTGCAGCTCCTCTGCCCATGAGCAGTTCAAGGTTCACTTTGCTGGGAGTGAGAAGGGATAAAAGCAGCCACTTTTATATTCACAGACCATTCCAGGAACTTTCAGGTGATAACTGTTTTAATCCTGCAACAACCTCACACAGCAGTTACTCTGATTAGCTCATGAGACATATGAAGAAATTGAGGTGCATAGAGCAAGGGCCTTGCTGGGGGCACACATGTGGTAAGTGGTGGAGTTAGGCTGACTTTTCAGGACTGAAGTTGCTGTGGGGTGTTTGGGGACAGGATAAAACTGATCTGGGGACCTTGGGGGCAGTCAAGTGCTTCAGGTATCCAGAGTGGGAAACTGGGGAACTGAGAAGTCAAGGGGTCTGATAAATGAGTTCTCACTCTAGAGAACCCTTGAGAGTCTAATAATCCTATGGCCTGCCTCCCTAAAATACTTGAGTATGTCCCCTCTCTCTCTTTCTCTCTCATGCAGACTCACATAAATACACATATATCCCCAAAAGTGAATTCTCCAGGAAGTAATTTCATAGAACCCTGCAAGCAAGATTGTGTTTTCAGCTTTTGTCTTCCTGGACAGATTCAGAATCCACAGTACATTACAGAGAATGCAGTCCATTCTTGTCACTAGGTCACAGTGCTGCCAAAGAGAAGGCTATCTTGCTCTCCACTCAGTTTGTCCACAGGGGGCACCAATGGGTTCTGGCCTGACTCCTGATTGCCCCACCTGGACAGAAGCCACAAGGCCAATTTGACTTACTCTGGTGATGTTTTTCAGAGGGACAGATGTTTTAAAATTCACAGCCTCTCTCAAATGGAACTCAAATTCCCCTCCTAGCTTGATCTAACCATCTGAGTTCCACCAAAGACACAGCCAAGCCTCAATTCTTCTTTGAGGATCTAACAGCAATGCACCCCAGCCCAGTCCTAGCCCCACTTCATGTACCTGTAAGTGGAAACACTCTTCTCTCCCACAGATTGGGAACCTTGTAAGCACTGACCAGCCATTCGGTCTAAGCATGGCAGAATATGGGTTTGAGGGTATATCTTTTGATGGCATCTTGGGCTTGAACTACCTCAACATATCCTTCACTGGAGGCATCCCCATTTTTGACAAGCTGAAGAATCAAGGTGCCATTTCTGAGCCTGTTTTTGCCTTCTACTTGAGCAAGTAAGTCAGAGATGGACAATCCCTTTCTCCAAATTATCTGTAAGATGCTTTTGTTGCATGAAAATTATAGAACACTTGACAAAGTAGTATCCTGAGAGATAATCTAACCCAGGATAACTATGGACCCAAGGCTCTACCCGGCTTCACCACTGGCTTTTATAAATAAAAGTTTTTTGGAACACAAGCCTACTCCTGGGCTCTATTTCAGTAACTTGGTCTATGTGGGTGAGTGAGGAGGAAGGCTAATGGAAGGCAGCAGGAAAGAAGTTGAAGGAAAGGCATTAGGATTTGCTTATGAATTTGATAAGGAAGGAAAGAGAAGGATGTTGGATATCTTCCCTTCCTCATTAGCATATCACTCCAGCTCCCCAATTTGTAGGAGCCAGTAAGAAATGAAAGTGTGGGACACAAAAGTGTGGGACCCCTTGCTCAAGAAATATTAGGCATTTCAAGACAGGGAGAGCACAGGTGGGGTCCCTTTTGAATGTGGGGCTCTTTGGATAATAGTGGTCTCAGGCCAGTGGACCCAACTCTGGGTGATTTGAACCCACACCCTTAGAACGTCTAGGCCTTGATTTTCTTGAAAAAAATGACAAAGTGGAAAAGGGGAAAGCCAAAAGCTTTAGCACCCTGTCCTCTGAGGGTGTCTGAGCACTCAGGTCGCTAGAGGTCCAGGGCGTCTTCAGAAGACATAGTGGGTGGAGCCAGCCAAGTGATTCAGCTTCTAACCTCCTCTGTGCCACTCATTAGCTTGTAATAGGGCTCAGTCTTGATCTCAATCACTCCTAGAGTCAATTTCTGCATCTGTACGTGGGGACTGTATTAGGGCCTTGATGGGTGGACAAGCACAGCTCTCAGACAATGTTGTTGTTACTGTCCTCCAAGGATCCCCCAATCACTTCTCTCTACGGAGACAAGCGTGAGGGCAGTGTGGTGATGTTTGGTGGGGTAGACAATCGCTACTACAAGGGAGAGCTCAACTGGGTACCATTGATCCAAGCAGGTGACTGGATTGTACACATGGACTGGTAAGCCTCTCCCTCTGAGGGTCAGCCCAAGTGATGCCCCTACTACTGTACGTGGACACAGGCAGACACACACAAATGCATTCTCAGACACACAGTCACACACACATATACACCACCCATAATGATACACGCAGACACACAGACACATGGAAACACACAAGCCGACACATATAAACATACACAGAGACACGTATAAACATGCATAGCTAGTTAGAGACACACAAGCACTCACAGAGACACATGCAAACACACAAAGAAACAAACACACAAGCACATAAATACACAAACAACCTATGGGTTTATAATCTCCAGGCATTCTGATCAGGGCTCTGACCAGGGTCCTAAAAGGGACCAGAGAGGTCTGTGCAGATGGGAGATGGCTGCACCCACTGCCTGTTGAGATGGGAAGCATGGTTAGAGGACTCTACAGTGTGGTGAACAGAGGATTAGGGAGAATTTCTCCAGCTTGAACAGAGTTATGATAAGATGATCAACAGTCCAGGGCTACCTAGGACATAGGAAGTTCTCAGTACAGATTAATGTCATTTAAAAAACAGGGACAGTCCTGAGAAAATGGGGGAAACTGGTTTTTTTAGGGAGCAGCTACCCAGCAGTGGAGAGAGGTTGGCTGTAGTCTTAAGATGTGAAAGCAACTAATAAAATAGACACCCCAGGTTCTTGGGCACACAGTGGGACAGGGGCCATAACAGAGAATCAGGAAGGTGGGATCCAGGAGTGACCTGAGAACAAGAGGCACAATTGACAGGATTCTGGGTGATACTCTCAAACAAAAGCTGACCTGTCCTTTGGAGTTTCTGTGGACTAGTCATGTATTTCCTGGTCAGGGTCTCAGGGTCTGAGCTGGTTGTAGGAGCAGTGCTGGCAGACACCCTCTCCCAGAGGAGCCCCTCTCTCCCCCTACTATGAGAATCTGCTTCCCCTGTGAATCTGCATCTTCATACTGTGTGAAACACGTTATTTGTTCCCCACCACGTACAGCTCTCTGGAGGTTTCTTATTGTTTTCTCAGTCTTCATTCACTCATTGAACAGACAAGCATTGGGCATCCACTGTGTGCCAGGCACTTTAGGGAGGCAAGGAGAATAAAACTCACACTCATATCTAAGAAGGCAGATGTACATGAAGTGACTCACACACATAGTGAACTATGATTTTGGTACATGCTAGACATGAGGAGGAGAAGGCAATGGCAACCCACTCCAGTACTCTTGCCTGGAAATTCGCAGGGGCAATGGAGCCTGGTGGTCTGCCTCTATGAGGCTGCACAGAGTTGGACACGACTGAAGTGTGTTAGCAGTAGTAGCACCAGCAGACATGAGGAGGGTCTACAGAGAGTGACCAAGACAGGAGACTGATAAACCCCAGGGGAAAGACTTCTTGGAAACAATACAATTAAGCTGGAATCTGGAAGATGAGAAGAAATTTGCTAGTCAAAGAGGACTGGAGTATTTTAGGAAGGAAAGCCAGCTTGTATCAAGGTTCATAATATACTAGTGTATTCCAGTAATGCATTTGACGATGTCAAGAAAAGTGCTGTATCGAGTGCAAAGGAAAAGAGGGCAAGAGATGAAGGGCTGTTTGGGTGACAGTCGGGAAGGGGACAACTCCGGGGTGACACAGAGTGACCTTGATGTCCACTTTCTTTCACTGTCTCTTAGCATCTCCATGAAAAGAAAATTTATTATCTATTCTGGTGGCTGCAAGACCATTTTTGACACCTGAGCAGCATTTATCAAAGGCCCAGGAAAACTGGTCAATAACATGCAGAAGCTCATTAGCACCACTCCACAGGATTCCAAGGTGAAGGGTCATGCCCCAGGATCATTCCCAGTCTCCACACACAACAAGGATCACCATGGCCAGCCTCTCTCCCTCTCTAACAGCACTACGTTTCATGTTCTGTGGTCAATACCCTGCCCTCTATTATCTTCACCATCAGTGGCATCAACTACCCAGTGCCAGGTTGCGCCTACATCCTCAAGGTCAGGGGACAACACTGAGGGTTGATTCTCATACTGGAGCTTGCACCCTTGGGCTGCTGCTGGGAGGAGGGCGCCCTCTGGAGGCCATGTCACACCATTGCAGATGCTGCTGAACCCTGTGGCTGGGCCAGTGCCTCCCACAAAACCAATCACTTGAGAATAAAGGGCCGTGTGGGACACTGATCTTCCTGAAATAATGTGGAGAGGCCACACAATATGGCATCGTGGGAGTCAGGGAGAGGGGAACACTAAGGTCCTCAGTCCTCAAAGAGCTTCAATTCGATCTGAACTCGTAGGTTCCTGAGCATGAAATTCAGCACTAGCAGTCCCTGAAATAGCCCATGTTATAGGAGAATGGCTGGAGACAGTCCCAGTGTGCTCTCCCAGCAAAGTTAACAGTGTCCCTTCCCTTCTCAATGTTGTTTGGGTGATAAATTACATGGTCACCCTAGTACTTGGCTGAATCTTTCCCTTGCACTTGCCAGGTGCCTCCTTTGTGAGTTGGAGTACCCAACCCCTCTGTGGTGAGGCTGGATGCTACTATGATTAAAGGATACACAGTGACTGCTCAGCCCCAGCACAGGGTGGAGGCTTCATGTCAGCTCCCAGTGGGAGTTCAGAGCAGGCTGGTGGGCTCAAAGAAGGCTTTGAGAAAGAGAGGCAATTTCAGGAATTCTAAAACCACAAACTCATTGAGCCATATGGAGGGTTGCTTGGTTCTGGGCAAAACTGTACTGGATTCCATGCAAATGGCATGTCAAGGTGGTCTGCACTGGGTCACTGGGTACTTACTAGGGGTGATGAGAGCTACGGACTGACCAGTAGGGATGGGGAACCAGAGTAAGTTACCCAACCAAGCCTGGAGTAGCCAAAGCGGGAGAGTCTGGGCTGAAGGAGGCTTCTGAGAGTTCCTGAGTTTAGTCTTCAATAAAGTATTGTGGGCACTACTTTATTTAAGATGGAATACCAACAATGAGTTGTTGTGTAGCACAGGGAACTCCACTCAGTTATATAACAGCCTGGTTGGTAGGGATGTCTTTGGGACCAGGATACCCAGATATATATATGGTTAAGTCCCTTTATTGTCCGCCTGAAACTCAGAATATTGTTAATCAGCTATATTCCAATACAAGATAGTTTTTAAAATAAAGTATGGATTGTGGGAATGCAGGAGGAGAACCAGCATTCTCTGCAGAGAAAACAAGGAGCAGGAGTCAGAAAGAAAGAAACAGGCAGTGAGGAGAGTTATGGACACACTTGTTCTTTTCTAAATAATTTTATTGAAGTGTGGCTAATCTTCAGTGTTGCTTTAAGTTCTGCTGCACAGCAATGTGACTCAGTTATACACATAAATATATATATTTTCTTATTCTTTTTTTTATGTAGTTTATCACAGAATATTGAATATAGTTCCTTATGCTATACAGTAGGACTTTGTTGTTTTTCATTCCTCTGTTTCCCCAACTCCCAGTCCTCCACTCACCATACCCTTCCTCATGGCAACCTCATGTCTTGGCCCTCTTTGGTTTTGGATAAACTCTCTTATCCCCTGCTGTTGAGAAAACCCCTTGATACTTAGGAAAAGAGGGAAATAAAACAAATAATTGTGATGGGTCTGGATATTGTGGGGCATCACAGGTAAGGGCACATGCTGATTGGTGTGTGTCTCTGACTCCCCCAGGATGATAGAGGCCGCTGCCATACCACCTTTCAAGAGAACAGAGTGAGTCCATCTACAGAGACCTGGATTCTAGGAGACGTCTTCCTGAGGGTGTATTTCTTGGTCTTTGATCGAGGAAATGACAGGATTGGACTAGCACTAGCAGTGTAAATGCTTGGTGTGGTTCAGGAATCAGTAAGGTCACTCATAACACACACCCACTCACACTTTGGGTACTCCAAATGAACTGTATTTGGTGGGCTGTACACCCTATTCTTAGTAAAGAATAAAGGGTTTCACTTGTAATGGTGCTGAAACAAATGAGTGCCTCTGTTTGTGTCTGGGAGTAAAGGATTTAGAACCAAGTCTGAATCAAAACTGAGAGAAGCCCTACTTCACTGGCTTCAAGGAAAAGAGAGACTCATTGAAATGATTCTGGGAATCCAGGACACAAGAATCAGAGCAAATACAGAGATCTCAGTGACTGGACCCAAGAAATCAGAAGTCATCAATTCTCTCTCACCCTCGCTCTTTCCATTTGGTCTTTGATGTTCTTAGCCTGGCAACTTTCTTCCTTAAGGCTTCTACACCTAGTGAGGGAGTCCAAGCTACCTGCCCTAGGGTTTTAAATCCTGAAGGCATCACCTACTAAGGAATGAAGATTGCAGACATCAGAGTTCAAGAGTGTTCTCTGAATGTCCCACCTCAGATCACATCACAACTCCAGATCAGCCATCCTGGCAGGAACACGGGGTCTTTTGATTGGCTTTACATGGTCTTTGGCCCTAACCCAGTAGCGCATATGATTGTCAGTTTCATCTGGAACTACATGACTGAAGCTGGGGAGAGGCAGCCCCAAGGATAGCGACTGGCAGATGCTCTAGGCCATGGAAGAATTTGTGATGACCCACCAACTCCATGACCTCCTCATTCAGAGGAATTATTATGGGTAATGAAATAGACTCTCTTTGTCCCATCTCAGATGATCTTATCACTAGGCTTCTCCTCCAGGGGATTTTGGATGAGGTACTTCATGGAGAGCTAGTTCCCTCTTGTTCCCACACCCCAGTCACCAGGTCTCTGACATGTATGCCTGCTTTGTCCTTTCTAGTGCAACTTGGTAAGTAGTGGCCCCAGTGGATCCCTGAGCCATCCCCCTCCTCCAGGGCCCAGAATGCTCCTTCCTTGGCCCCCAGTGCTGCTGGGAAGAATGCAACACATGTATTGGGAGATCCAGGGGACACAGAGCCTTCAGCCTTTCTGAGCTTCCTCCAGGGGTGGAGCTACAAACTATTTGCTTAGGGCTGCCATGGTTAGCGGAGAAGGCAATGGCAACCCACTCCAGTACTGTTGATAGCGAATCCCCTGGACAGAGAAGCCTGGTAGGCTACAGTCCGTGGGGTCGCTATGAGTCGGACACGGCTGAGCAACTTCACTTTCACTTTTCACTTTCATGCATTGGAGAAGGAAATGGCAACCCACTCCAGTATTCTTCCCTGGAGAATCCCAAGTACAGAGGAGCCTGTTGGGCTGCCATCTATGGGGTTGCACAGATTCAGACATGACTGACATGACTTAGAAGCAGCAGCAGCCATGGCTAGGCACTTTTACAGTGGAAGCATCTGTTCTTTCCACCTGGAGGCCCTCAGTAGATGTCTCAGCTGAGTCAGCAGGGGTCACATGTTGATTTCCTTTCAGACTGACTGGTTTGATCTCCTTTGTTGTATAAGGGACTCTCAAGAATCTTCTCAATGACCACCGTACATAAGCTCAATTATTTGGATTCACCCTTTCTTATGGTCCAGATCACACATCTGTATATGATTACTGGAAAAATCATACCTGTGACACTACAAACCTCTGGAGCCAAGTAAGTCTCTGCTTTTTAATACACTGTCCAGTTTTTTCATAGCCTTTCTTCCTTCCAAGGAGCAAGTGTCTTTTAATTTTGTGGCTGTAGTCAATGTCCATAGTGGTTTTAGAGCCCAAGAAAATAAAATCTGCCACTGTTTCCACTTTTCCCTCATCTATATGCCATGAAATGGTGGGACTGGATGCCATGAATGTTGAGTATACTTTTGTGAATAGTTTTTTGAATGTGAGTTTTAAGCCAGTTTTTGCATCTCCTATCCTCAAGGCTCTTTTATTCTTCTTTGCTATCTGCCGTTAGGGCAGTGTCATCTTCATATCTGTGGATGTTGATATTTCTCCCAGCAATCTTTATTCCAGCTTGGTATTTATGCAGTCCAGCATATTGAATGATGTATTATATATAGAAGTTAAACAACCAGAGTGAAAATGTACAGCTTGTCACACTTATTTCCCAGTTTTAAATGTTTCAGTTGTTCCGCGTCTGATTCTAATTGCCGCTGTTTGACCTACATACAGACTTTTCAGGAGACAGGTAAGGTGATCTTGCACTCCCATTTCCTTAAGAATTTTCCAGTTTGTTGTGGTCAACATAGTGAAAGGCTTTAGCATAGTCAGTGAAGCATATGGAAATATTTTCTGGGATTCCCTTTCTTTCTCTATGATCCAATGTATGTTGGCAATTTGATCTCTGGTTCCTCAAGCCACTTCATACATCTGGAAGTTCTCAGTTCATGTAGTGTTGAAGCATAGCATGAAGGATTTTGAGCATTACCTTTCTAGCAAGTGAGATGAATACAATTTCTTGATAGGTTGAACATTCTTTGGAATTGCCTTTCTTTAGGATTGGAATGAAAATTGACCTTTTTCAGCACTGTGGCCACTGAAGAGTTTTCCAACCTTGCTGACATATTGAATGCAGCACCTTTACAGCCTCATTCTTTAGGATTTTTAAACAGCTCAGCTGGAATTCCATCACCTCTCCCATCATTGTTCATAGTGATGCTTCCTTAAGCCCACTTGACTTCATACTCCAGTATATCTGGCTTTACATGAGTGACCCAAACATCATCCCTATCCTGGTTTTATGACCATTTTTGTATAGTTCATCTGTGCATTCTTGCCACCTCTTCTTAATCTCATCTGCTTCTGTTAAGTCTTTGACTTTTCTGTCTTTTATTGTGCCCATCATTGCATGAAGTGTTCCTGTGGTAGCTCCAATTTTCCTGAAACAATCTATACTCTTTACAATTCTATTATTTTCCTGTAATTCTTTCACTTTTCACTTTTGAAGACTTTCTTATATCCCCTTAATATTCTCTGGAAGTCTGCATTCCATAGAGTATGTGTTTGTCTTTCTCCATTGCCTTTCACTTCTCTTATTTTCTCATCTGTTTTTAAGGCCTCCTCAGGCAACCTCTTTTGCTTCTCACAGTTGTTTTTCTTGGGGATGGTTTTGCTGACCACCTCCAATACAATGTTACAAACTTCTATCCATAGTTCTTCAGGCTTCCAGACCTAATCATTTGAATCTATATTTCATCTCCACTATAAAATCATAAGAGATTTGAATTAGGTCATAGCTGAATTGTCTAGTGGTTTTCCTTACTTACTTCAATTTAAGCCTGAATACTGCTTGCTTCTGCCTTATCAGTGGTGCCAGATCACCACCCATCACTCCCAGTGGATGTGGAGTGAAAACACACAATTTGAGGACTGTTACACTGGGTTTGTGCTTGGCTTTTCAGATGCTTAGCTGTGTGACCTTGATCAAGTCCCTTAACCTCAGTTTTCTCATCTGGAAAATGGGTCCCATAATGATAATTCCACCTTCTATATTGCATGTGTGCCTGCTAAGAACAAGTGGCCCTGAGAGGGCTTTCTGGGTTCCTGAGTCTGGAACAAATATGAATTATTCTGCCACCTTGGGAGAAGGAAATCTTCTGTTTAGAAGTTATGGCTGCCATCCCAAAGGCTAAATATTGATTCAAGCCAAATGACATCTCTCTCTGAACCATGACCCAGAACTCTGACTAAGCCAATGCTTCTGTTTTCTGTCCTCCTACAAGAGCTAATGATTACTGGCTCAGATTACTCCCTTACTCAGCCTTACCAGTCAAACTTTCCTTACAACTACTTCTAGCCTGAAATCACACTGCAAGAAGAGTTGTAAGGCTTTTGGTCTCTTGTCAGTTTCCCACATCTTCAGCATTGTAATAACTAGCTGTGATGGCTTCTTGTCATAGCAACAACTATCACAACCTGTACAGTCCAAATCAGCCTGTTAAATGAAACTGTCCCCATCTGGCCCCTCGTATTTAAATTACCTACAGTTGCCTTAGAAACCTTCCTATACTTGCTGTTTAATGACCAAATATATGTAGACCTGATCTAGTTTACCAAGCATGATTCCAACTATGCAATGAAGTAACCAGACTTTTAGTCATCTAACTACACACAGGAATTGACAAAAGCAAACCACCCATCGTACATTTCTATTTTGCCCAAAAACAATATTGAAGTGATCTGCTGAAACAATGTGATATATTGGCATGTACAGTCCAGAAGGGACAGTTTTTCCAGATTCGTTTCCACCTAGTGCAGAATGTCTACCACAAGCCTCGCCCTCTAGCAGCTGGTCACCTGGTTTTTGCAGATTCAGCCCACTCCAGAAGCTTTCGACACCCTTCAGTAAAATGTAGAGAACAAACTCAGTCAAAGCTCTCTCTCCTACAGAAAACAGTTGTGTGTGTGTGTGTGTGTGTGTGTTTAGAAAACAATGTTTGGTAACACATTCAAAATCTTGTGCTCCTTGCCTTGGATTCAAGGATTTATACCAGAGGATAGGAAGTCTCCCCTTCCACTAAATCTTTCTCCACTCCAACCAGGACCAAAGCCTTCATTGGACCCTGTGTCCTCATTGGTATTGTTCAGTTGTTAAGTCATGTCTGACTTTTTGTGATTACATGTTTGGTATCAAAGCAGGCTTCCCAGTCTTTCACAATTTTGCAGAGTTTCCTCAAGCTCATGTTCTTTGAGTAGGTGATGCCATCTCACATTCTCATTTTTTTATTCCCTCTCCTTCTGCCCACAATCTTTCCCAGCATCAGTATCTCTTCCAATGATCTGAATCTTCATATCAGATGGCCTGTGTTGGAGCTTAATCTTCAGTATGAGTCCTTCCATTGAATATTGCTCTACCACTTCCAAAACAAAACTTATGTTTCCAATCACCTAACAATATTAAGCATTGATACAGTTTAGTAAAACAGGGATCTAGTCCCCTGGAAAATCCCAGCACTGCCACTCTGCCTTTCTCTTGCCATCCTCTTCACCTGGCATAGAATTGCTTCCCTACAGCTTCTCCAGCTTGAAACTGCTTGCCAACCCATCATTGTCAGCTGTCCAGGAATTGTTCCTTCCTCTGTCCTTAAAAACTTCTGCCTGCTCCCTGATTATCCTCTGTACATCAGTTCAGTTCAATCTCTCCATCATGTCCAGCTCTGCTATATCATGGAGTGCAGCAAACCACTGTTCATCACTAACTCCCAGAGCTTGCTCAAACTCATGTTCATCAAGTTGATGATGCCACCCAACAATTTCATCTTCTGTCTTCCCCTTTGCCTCCTGCATTTAATCTTTCCCAGCATCAGGGTCTTTTATAATGAGTTAGTTCTTCCCATCCATTGGCCAAAGTAATGGAGGTTCAGCTTCAGCATCAGTCTTTCCAATGAATATTCAGGACTGCTTTCCTTTAGAATGGACTGGTTGGATCTCCTTGCAGTCCAGGGGACTCTCAAGAGTCTTTTCTGACATCACAGTGCAAAAGCATCAATTATTTGGTGCTCAGCTTTCTTTATGGTCCAACTACACATCCTCTCACGACTTCTGGATGAACCACAGGTTTCACTATATAGACCTTTGCTCAAAATAATGTCTCTGCTTTTTAGTATGCTGTCAAGGTTTTTCATATGTTTTCTTCCAAGGAGCAAGCATTTTTTTTTTTTTTCACAGCCGAAGTCAGTATCTGCAGTGATTTTGGGGCCCAGGGAAATAAAGTCTGTCACTGTTTTTATTGTTTCTCCATGTATTTGGCATGAGATATTGGAACTGGATGCAGTGATTTTTTTAAATCTGTACATTCCTCACCAAGACCATCCCCAAGAAAATGAAATGAAAAAAGGCAAAATGATTGTCTGGGGATGCCTTAGAAATAACTTAGAAAAGAAAAGAAGCAAAAGGTAAAAGAGAAAAAGAAACACATACCAATTTGAATGCAGAGTTCCAAAGATAGCAAGAAGAGATTCAAAAAAGCCTTTCTAAGTGATCAGTGCAAAGATATGGTGGAAAACAATAGAATGGGAAAAACTAGAGATATGCTCAAGAAAGTTAGAAGTTGGGAAGGATCATTTCATGCAAAGATGGGCCAAATAAAAGACAGAAATTGCATGGATCTAAGAGAAGCAGAATATATTAAGAAGAGGTTGAAATAATATATAGAAGAACTATACAAAAAATATATTAATGACCCAGATAACCACGATGGTGTGATCACTCACTTAAAGCTAGACATCTTGAAATGTGAAGTCAAGAGGGCATTAAGCATCACTACGAGCAAAACTAGAGGTGATGGAACTGCAGTTGAGCTCTTTCAAATCTTAAAAGATGATGCTGTTAAAGTACTGCACTCAATATGCTAGCAAATTTTGAAAACTCAGCTGTGGCCACAGGAATGAAAAGGTCATGTTCATTGCAATTCCAAGGGAAGGTGATTTCAAAGAATGTTCATCTGCCACACAGTTGCACTCATCTCACATGCTACCAAAGTAGTTTCTCCAAGCAAGTCTTCAGCAGTACATGAACTGTGAAATTCCGTATATTCAAGCTAGATTTAGAAAAGGCAGAGGAACCAGAAATCAAATTGCCATCATCCATTGGATCTTCAAAAAAGCAAGAGAATTCCAGAAATATACTTACTTCTGTTTTATTGACCGTGCAAAATCCTTTGACTGTGTGGATCAAAACAAACTGTGGGAAACTTACAGACACTGGAATACCAGACCATCTTATCTGCCTTCTGAGAAATCTGTATGCAGGTCAAGAAGCAACAGTTAGAACTGAACATGGAAAAACAGACTGCTTTCAAATCAGGAAAGGAGCATGTCAAGGCTGTATATTGTCACCCTGCTTATTTAAATTACATGCTGAATACATCATGTGAAATGCCCAACTGGATGAAGCACAAGCTGGAATCACAGTTGCTAGGAGAAATATCAATAACTTCAGATATGCAGAAGACACCACCCTCATGGCAGAATGTGAAGAGAATCTAAGGAGCCTCTTGATGAAAGTGAAAGAGGAGAGTGAAACATTTGGCTTAAACTCCACAACAGAAAATGAAGATCATGGCATTTTGTCCCATCACTTTATGGCAAATAGATTGGGAAACAATGGAAACAGAGAGAGACTTTATTTTTTGGGGCTCCAAAATCACTGCAGATGATGACACACCCATGAAATTAAAACATGCTTGCTTGTTTGAAGAAAAGCTATGATAAACCTAGCTGCATTTTTAAAAACAGAAATATTACTTTGCAGAAAAAAAGTTTAGTATAAACAAAGCTATGATTTTTCCAGTTGTCATTTATGGATGTGACAGTTGCACCGTAAAGAATGGTGACTGATGAAGAGTTGATGGTTTTGAACTGTAGTGCTGGAGAAGACTCTTGAGAGTTCCTTGGACTACAAGGAGATCCAACAAGTCTATGCTAAAGTAAATCAATCTTGAATATTCATTGGAAGGACCAATGCTGAAACTGAAGCTACAATACTTTGGCCAACTGATGTGAAGAAATTACTCATTAGGAAAGATCCTATTACTGGGAAAGATTGAAGGCAGGAGTAGAAGAGGATGATGGAGGATGAGAAGGCTGGATGGCATCACCAACTCGGTGGACATGAATTAGAGCAAGCTCGAGGAGTTGGTGAAGGACATGGAAGCCTGGTGTGTTACAGTCCATGGGGTTGCAAAGAGTCAGACATGACTGAGCAACAGAACTGAACTGAACACACCCCATAGCAAATGCTAGTAGTAATTGTCATGCTTCTCCCACAAATCAGGGCTCCCCAAGTCCCCAGTACATATCCCTAGTCAAGTCTGCACCCATGCACAGTGCTTAGCATCCACAAGGCATTTAGTGAGTTCTGATTGCAGGGGGACCTCCATTTTGGTAGACATAGAGGAGCAAAGGACACATTTATCCTCTTGTCTCAAGAAACTTGAAAGAAGAGATAAATGAAGAACAGTTTTTTACATCAAACGTCAGGCAGCAGAATATCAATGCCTGAGGCGGGGAGCAAGCAAGGTGAATTCTACAATTGCCCCAACTGTAGAAATAGTTTCCAACACACACACGGAAGGGCTATCTAGGTAGAGAAAATGGTCTCCTCAAGAAGAGAGATTTGAGACTCTAGATAGTTAGAGTTCACTGGAGAGAGCTACACACAGAGAACTGTGTGAGTGTACAGGTGATGCCCCTTCAGTTTACAGCAGAGAGTTGATAGTGCTGGTCAGGATTACAGGGAACAATCCTTGAGTCTCAAATTGAGTCAAGTCTAATGGTGTCCCCACCCACCAGAGTGGAAATTACTCATAATTCCCATGACATCAGTATGTCCTTGAAGACAATATTGACTTACTAGTGGGGGATAGTAAACCTGGTCTAAAGGCTGGTCTCATATCAGCTAAAAATAATTGAACAGGAAGCCTTCAAAAATACAATTGTTTCCAAGGTATTAATAGTGTTTGCAAACGGTGCCAGGAATAATCTATAAAAATTTAAAAATATCCAGCATCCAAAGGGTAAAATTTACCATATCCAATATCCAATTTATACAGGATACAGGATGCATGGGGCTGGTGCACAGGATGATTCAGGGAGATGGTATGGGGTGGGGGGTGGGAGGGGGCTTCGGCATTGGGAGATCGTGTTCACCTGTGGCTGATTCATGTCAATGTATGGCAAAACAAATACAGTATTGTAATGTAGAATAAAGTATTAAAACAAAAAACAAAACAAAACAAAAGAATATAAAAAATAAAAAAATAATAAAATTTTCATATGAATTGTGAAAATATTTATCCTAGGTCAATCACAGTATTGTAAAGTAATTATCCTCTAGTTAAGATAAATACATAAATAAAAAAAAATTCTGATGTACAAAGGAGTAAGAAAATATCCATAATGAGAGAAAAATCAATTAGTGAAAACACAGATAAAATATACATTACCTAATTAGCAGGGAAGGACATTAAAATGCTTACTACATCAATAATCCTTATATTCATGAAGCTGAAGAATATTGAGTATGTTAAATAGAGACATAGAAAATAGGAATGAAAAGATTGTAGGGAAAAAATAATTGTGTATCACAGAAATTTGAAACAACTTTAAGAATACTAAAATATATGTAAATGGAATCTTACAGGAAGTGAAAGAAGGAGAATAGAGAAAAGAATTTCATAATTACTGGCTGAAAAACTTCCAGATATGATGAAAACTTTACACCCATTAACACAGAAGCTCAGTTAATTCAAGGACAAGAAATAGAACAACTATTCAAAAGTGCATGATAATTCATTGTTTAAAACAATCAACCAAAGAAATGTAACCAGAAGGAAAAACAGACATAGTAGAAAAAAAATGGGAAAGACAGCAGATTAGTCATGTGAAACAGTGTTAGCCAGAGGACACTGGCATCACATCTTAAAATGCTGAGAGAAATATAATTGAGTCAGAACTCTATACCCAAGAAAAATGCATATCAAAAACAAGACAAAATACTTTCTCAGACGTACAACAACTATAAAACTTCATCACCACCAACAAGAAATGATTTTTAAAAGGCCTCAAACATGAGATCTCCATAATTCTAGCCATCTCACTTCTTCAGAAGACCTTGATAAAGACAAATACTAAAGTGGAAATAGTCCTTGTGTTTCTACCCACTTCTACAAAGTGTTGCTGACTCCTTAGTACTTCATCTTGCAATGTTGGTGGACTAGATGGAGAAGTGATGTGAACATAAATAAGGAAGGTGAGATAGGTAGGTCAGAAAGGTGAGGTAATAAAGACAAGGTATTTACAAGCTGAAGAATTGAGAGAGATTTGGGAGCTGAGTTGGAAAAGCAGTTTTCAAACCAAATTGGGTCCTGTGGTATGTATAACCCTCACTTCAGTGCTTAGAAGATCTCTACTGAGAGGTCTGGCTTTGTTTCTGGAGCACAGTTCAAATTCATCTAGTGTTTCTCATTGCTGTTCCTTCCTCCTGGCTCCCACACTGTGCCCAGCCATTCAGCCTATTCCATTCAGAAAAGGTTCCTTCTTTAAGGTAGGCAATACAGGCTACCTACAAAATGATCTATTCTCTGCTTCTCTTTCAAAACTGAAAATAGTTTGTTATATAGCCATGAGCCCAGTAGCTACAGGACTGCATTTGCTGTCCACCCATGCTGTTAGTCATGACAGGTGACTTAGAGATGCAAGCAGATTTGAAAGAGCGATTTCTTGGAAGACTGCTTTCAAGGAGCTGATACAGCTGAGAGATGAGACTCTTCCCTTCTCCACCTTCTTCCTAACTGTTGTCTGTATTTTAGTTGTGATGGCTGGAACTCTTGCAGTTGTACTGGACAATCATGTAACCTTGGAGATGGATACCACCCAAGACCTGGCTGGCCCAACTCCAGCTGTTTCAGTGGGAGAGAAAAATCATGCTTATCTTGCTAAAGTTATAATTGTTTTAGTTTTTTGCAATGTGCATCCAAACTTAATCCTGATACTGCTGCTGCTGCTGCTAAGTCACTTCAGTCGTATCTGACTCTGTGTGACCCCATAGATGGCAGTCCACTAGGCTCCTCCGTCCCTGGGATTCTCCAGGCAAGAACACTGGAGTGAGTTGCCATTTCCTTCTCCAATGCATGACAGTGAAAAGTGAAAGTGAAAGTGAAGTCGTGTCTGACTCTTAGCGACCCCATGGACTGCAGTCTACCAGGCTCCTCCATCCATGGAATTTTTCAGGCAAGGGTAATGGAGTGGGGTGCCATTGCCTTCTCCCAATCCTGATACTACTATGTGTTTAATATGATATAGCCTTATTATTTTGTTGAGTTTAGTGAATATGTTTATATTTTACATTTCTCTAATTTTTATTTACAAATTGATTTATCAACCATTATACCTAAATTGTATAAATGCAAAATTATGATTATAAACCAGCTTGCTTTTAGATTTTTAATTTTTATACTCTCTTATCTTCTTTCCTTTCTTCTTTTCTCCATATTTGGACAGCCTGGGCCATGTTCTTTCTTATATCTGCAGGCCAAAACAGACTGAAAGCTGTGTGGGGAGAAACAAAGAAGAATGAATACAGGAATATGAATGTAGGGCTGTGGCCCTTGTTAGTCATCATGTATGTTCTGAAGTAGGATCACATTCCCCTGTGCTTCTGTGTGCCCACCACCCCCAAGTTTGCCATGAACATGGAAGATATTTGATCAGTGGAATTTGAGTAGAGGTGATATCTCACTTCCAAACTGAAGTATTATTTTCTGTTCCACTAGCAGATGTAATGAACGGAGCTGGAGCAGCCATGTTAGACCAGAAGTAAGGAGCACAGGTGGAAGATGTGACAAGAAAGAAGTGGGCCCTCATCTCTGTGGAGAGACCTGCACTAACATTATATGAAAGAGAGCTGAAATTGTGTTGTATTTAAGACAGTGTTATTTAGGGTTTGATTACAGTTGTTGAAGCTGTAACCTAACACTCATAACAGAATGACTGACCTTTGTGTTAGCCTTGTCTTGACATGAGGGTCTGAATGAGACAATATCTACTGATGTATACTTAAAAGTGAGTCAAGTGACAGCTCTGCCCTCTGGAAGCTGTGCTCTATTGTGGGATTCAGAAACTGAAGCAAGAACAAAGCCACATGGCAGGACAGCTTCAAGATCCTGTAGGAATCCTTGGGAGGGGAACCTCAACCAGTCCTGATCTCAGGAGGTTGCCTGAAGCAGGGACAATCCTCTATCAGTCTTCTCATAAACAGGCCATGGTGCCAAGTTTCATGTAAAAGTGATTTATTTCAAATTCCTTTCAGAGTGTTTTCCCTTTTGATCCAGTGCTTAAGACCTGGCTTGGGAAGATTGCAATTGCCCCAGGGCAACTAAGCCTGTGGGCCATAACTACTGGGTCTGAGTGCCCTAGATCCTGTGATCTACATCAAGAGAAGCACAAGACTGAAAAGCCACTGCACTGAAATTACAGAGTAGCTCCTGCTTGCTGCAAAGACAGAAGTCCTGAGCAGCAATGAAGACCTCGTGCAGCCAAATTAAAAAAAAAAAAATCTCCCAGAGAAACCAGTGAGGTCTCAAGGGAAGCAGGACATGAAAAAGGATGAAACCAGTCTTGGTCTGATTTCATACAAGTCATGGAGAAGGAAGCTACAGCCTGTTTCCACAGGGAACTTGGGAAATAAGTTGTGCCTCAAACGTTTCCCAACCCAAGGCTAGGGAGCTGGCATTTCACTCTCTCACTGGTGCCTCCCTCTCATCCTTCAACTAACACCCAGCTGGTATTTCCAAAGACAAATCAATGGTGCCACTAGAGGCAAAGGACACCAAAGCTCAGGAAAATATAACCTCAGAAAATGTCTAGATTTCTACACCCATTCTGCCATATCCAGCATCATATCTGAAATCCTGTGAGTCTAAAGAATTCCATGGGTCTCTACATGTAAGCATTTGAAAAAAATCAGCTTTTAATCAATATAGGAGTATAGTTCATTTATAGCATTGTATTAATATTAGTTGCAAGAGAAATTAATTCCCTTTTACATAGACATGTATCCATTCTTTCCTAGATTCTTTCCCATATAGGATATTACAGACTATTGAACAGGATTCATGTGTTGCACTGTAGGTCTTTGTTGATTATCTATTAAATAAAGTACTATACATATATTAATCTCAAACTCTCAATTTATTCCTCTCCCACCTTTCCACTTAGCTAACTATAATTATTGTTTTGAAGGAGGGAAGTGTCTAGGCATTTTTTGGATCAGGGTCTGTGCTTGTGAGAGTGCAGTGGCCAGAGAAAGAAAGCTTGACAGAGACTCATTTGAGATGATGCTAAATGTTGATAAGGACCTGGCCATGCAAAAAGCTGAGAGAAAAGCACTCTAGATGTGGGAAGTAGCCCCGGCTAAGGACCAAGGTAATCAAGTTTAATAAATGGCTACCCTTCCACTGCCAATCTTCCTTCCATGCTTGGAACTTGGCCTACATGTCAATGACTATGACCTCATCCCATTTTTCAGTTGTGAGTTAGCAGCAATGAGCCATGTCAGCCTTCCCAAGAAGGGAGAACCTGGGGCTATCATGAAGCTGAATATGCTCTGGACTCAGGGACGTGTCCACAAACTGGTTATCACCAGGAGCATCAGGTGCCAGGTGCACCACCAATGCCTCTGACTATCTCCATGTACTGTTCTCAAGAGTAGAAATGCCAAGGAACTGATAGAGCAAAGAAACAAGTAATGACTCTTGTTTCATCTTGCCCCATGTGATTCCCACAGTCCTTTGACCACACTGCTCTCAGCCCAAAACTCTTTCCTCTTTTGCTTCCTCAAAGGTGGCTTGTGAATAACATCAGCACCTGACTGTGAAGCCTGGTGGCTGGAACTCAACTCACAATAAGCTGGGACCCAGAGATGTCCAGCCTTCTCCTGAATTTCTGTCCTTTTTCTCCAGCCAGATTCATAAAACAAAGTCCCTAAAACAACATAAAGGTGATCGTAATTCTCTCAAGGCCTTTGAATCTCCAAGGTCTATTTGGGGCATCAAAGAGGGAACACAATTCCCTGCATCCAGGCTAGTCTCAGACCTCAGCCTCCCTCAACCAGTGGTTCCCTGAGGAAACAAAAGACACTTATCTAAGTTGCCAGAAGGTTGAGAAGAGAATGCTTCTCACTGTGAATTCAGGTTCATGTTATCCAGTCACCCAAAGGTCTGTGTTGTCTGAATGAGGAGTGGGAGCTCTGGGGATTCTGAGTTGGGAATGAGTCAGTCACCACCTGCACGACTCCGTCCTGGGGTTACTACAGCTGGGGCTCCCCCACTGTGCCTAGAACCCAGAAGAAACAGCCTGCAGTTTTGTTTTCCTGCTGCTACAAGAAGGCAGGTCTGCTGATAAAATCAGAACCAGACTTTAGGGGCAACAGGAAAAGAACTTCCACTCTGGTGCTTGCAGAGATCTGAGAGCTACCTAACAGTGAATGCAATGGAATTTTCTCTCATCTTTCCTTTCCTGAAAGTCTCCTAGTCTGAGAACCAGAATTCCTGGGTCCCAAGTCTTCACTAACGTACCTTCAGCTTTAGAGTGGGTCATACACCCCAAGGTTCAGTTTCCTACCTCTTGGATGAGGGAGACTCGACTCGCTCCAGAACACTTGTTCCAGACTGAAGCTCAGTGCCAATCGATGGACAAGAGGCTAAGAGGTGCATTTAGCTGAGAAAGCTGAGGCTGCCTCTGGTGGGGCTGTAACTGTCTGATGATGTTCTTGGGTCCTGGGCTCAGGACTGGGAGTGGTAGACCACTTGGCACATAGCTGCTTTGAGACTAAGGACCTTAGAGGCCTTGTCCCCTGCAACTTACCATCATTTGGCTTCTGTGGGATGAGATCAGGTAGTTATAAGTCAGAAGGTACCAATGGGGAACCTTGTAGATTCATCAGCAGAAACACAAATTAGGCTAACGAATCATCTCTCCTAAAAAACTCTGGGAACAAGATGTGCCAGGGCTCTTAGACAAATTTTGTATTATTTTAAATACTATTTAAAGTAGGTCATCTTGTGGATGGCCTGCCATTTGCTCTCTTGCTTGAAATGATACCCACAGGGTGGAATCCAAGGCCTCCTGGGGGAGGCTGTCCATCTCCCCGTGACTCATTACCAGTGACTACAGCTCTATTCCCTCCACATCTGGAGCAGTAATTAAAGCAGGAAGGATGCAACCTCCAAGTTTAACAGGAAGACTCAGGTTGGTCTGGCCCTCAGGCACTATTCTTTTCCCAGTCCTTCTCCCTTCCCTCCTGGGCCCTGTGCAGGCTGTCCACCTCCTGGTTATTGTGTTGTGAGTTCCTCCTCCTTTCTCTTGCAAATATCCATGCAGTCTCACTTGTGGCTTCCCCTCTACCCAGGCCCTATCCCTCATCTTCAGATAGCAATAAAGAAGGGAAAACCATGGAGGGGTCTGCCTAGATTATTCTTTCTAAAAATGCCTGCATTCCTTCTCCTTCCCGACCTTGTCCTGAATCATCAAGATCTCCAACTAGATGAGTCAGTAACTTAGCATGGGAGTGGTGAGGCAGATAGGGTTGGAGGTAAGGTTGTCAGGTATGGGGGTGGGGGATGGTTTTCAGATGACAAGAGAAGAACTGGGGTAAGGAGCATGTGGTCTTCCAACCACTCACTCATCAGGGACCTGCCTGAATCTGCTATCTTGGGCACCTCAGGATGTCACTAAAACAGAAACTTCATTCTATAAACTTCTCACTACAAAACGATTTTAAATATAACAAATATAAGAAAGAAGAGTGTCATGAACTCTATATTTAATCATTCAGCCTCAATAACTACAAAACTAACCTATTAGTCCCACAGGTTGTCATAGACAAGATATTAAGCAACATCAAAGTGGTGGCCAATAGAGTTCCTAGGGAAGACATTCTTGACTTGAATCAGGTCTTTCTCTTCTTGCTATGTTTTCATTTGTGGTGGGGAAAAGGAAGGAGGAAGAGGGAGAATAAGAGAGAAAAAGAGGGAGAGGATAATCTCATCATGAGGGACTACCATCAAAACCCAATGTCAACCTGGGTACCTCCTCAAAGCCTTACTTCCTAATACTATCACATTGGAAGTCAAGGGTGGACACAGTGCAGTCTATAGCAGCTATGCAGATCTGTTTTTAGATCAAGACAGACCTCATTTTGTTATCTTTTACTCGTTATTCATTTTTCCTGAACTGTTTTATGGACGAGATGAACATTTCACAAAATATACATAATGAGTATTTTGGATAAATTTATAGGATGTGAAAAAAAATGCTCTTTTTTTTCTCAATAAAATTAACATCTAATATCCAGTCCACGTACAAATTTCCCTGATTCTCAAAAAGCAGTTTTTACAGTTTATTGAAAGAAAGTAGTCATATGTTGCACTTGGTTGTTCTCCTTTAAAACTAAATAACTGTTCCTCTCTCAATTTTAATGCCATTTATTTGTTCAGAAACTGGACAGAAGGGTGGCTTGTCTTACAGAATGTCTTACTATTGGGTTTAGAGCAGGAGTCCATAATACCAGCACAGTGGGTCAGGACCAGTACCAGTCCTTGGTTTATTAGCAACCAGACCTCCACTGCAGGAAGTGAGCTGCAGTTCAGTGAATGAGGCTTAATCTGTATTATAGCTGCTCCCCCACACTCTCCATCACCCCCAGAAAGGACAGTCTAGCTTGTTTTTCTGGAACTGTTTGCAGTTATATAACATATGCTTAATAGAAACAAAAATAGCTTAAATATTGATGATTATTTTCCTACTCAGTGCTCAGAATGGTGAGTTGGTGCCCTAACAATCTATCACAGTGAAAATTAGATGTTGCCTATTAACATTTGGACACATTTGGCCAGCTTAAAATTAAATATTAAAAAACTAAGATCATGGGATTCAGCCCCATCCTTCATGGCAAATAGAAGGAGAAATGGTAGAAGCAGTGACAAGTTTCTTCATCTTAGCTTCTAAAGCCACTGTAGATGGTGCCTGCAGCCATGAAATCAGAGGATGTTTGCTTCTTGGCAGGAAAGTTATGAGAAACATAAACAGTGCATTGAGAAGCAGAAACATCAGTCTGCCCAACAAACTGGTAGATGTTTGGCCTTTTCATTTGGATTCCTAAGCTTTCTCTCCAGTCCCCATTGGTGTTTGAAGTCCCTTAGCTTTCTGGTCCTTCATGTTCCCAAGATTATTTTGAGCATTTCTTTACTCAGTCCTGAAATCAGCCATCTCTTTAAGAATCCAAGCATCGTCTGATGGGAAATGTATTTAGAAGCTACATGTTAGACCTCAGAATAGTCGCTGTTATCAAGTTGTCACTCCTTCTAGGCTTTACAGTTGTTAGAGGAGGAAGTATGCATTTTTCTTAAAAAATAAAATGAATATAATTAGTTGGTACAAACTTATGCTTTCAGTTCAAGATTTAAGACAGCATGGTTTGAATTAAACTTCTTTAGGTTATGTGGGAACCTATTCTTCTAGCCATTCGAAGGCTTACTTCAACAGAACATTAGTTTTAATTATTTTCCTTCTTTTACCTGTTAACATGCATATGATTCTGTCACAGTAACAGAAGTTATGAGGAACAATAAGTTGTTGAATATAGTTTCAGATTTCTTTCCTGTTTTTCTTTTGATCTTCTTTGGTTTTGTTTAGCATGGGCAGTATTTTTGTTTTCTGTTAGAGGATATTCAACTCTGAATGTAGTCATAATTATTAATTTCAAAGACACTTAAGTAATGGGTTGTTATGAGCAGCTAGTGGATGGAGGAGCCTGGTGGGCTGCAGTCCATGGGGTCGCTAAGAGTCAGGTAAGACTGAACGACTTCACTTTCACTTTCCACTTTCATGCATTGGAGAAGGAAATGGCAACCCACTCCAGTGTTCTTGCCTGGAGAATCTCAAGGATGGGGGAGCCTGGTGGGCTGATGTCTATAGGATCGCACAGAGTCAGACACGACTAAAGTGACTTAGCAGCAGCAGCAGCAGCAGTCACCAACTTGATGCAATTAGATTTATCAGTTTCTTTGTTCTCAATTTGTTCAGTTCAGTTCAGTCCTTTCAGTCGTATTCATCTCTTTGGATCACCCTGGACTGCAGCATGCCAGGCTTCTCTATCCATCACCAACTCCTGGAGCTTACTCAAGCTCTTGTCCATCGACTTGGTGATGCCACTGATCCATCTCATCCTGTCTTCCCCTTCTCTTTCTGCCTTCAGTCTTTCCTAACCTCAGGGTCTTTTCCAATGAGTCAGTTCTTCACATCAGATGGGCAAATACTTGGAGCTTCAGCTTCAGCATCAATCCTTCCAGTGAATAGTCAGGACTGATTTTATTTAGCATGGACTGGTTTGATCTCCTTGCAGTCCAAGGGACTCTCAAGAGTCTTCTCTAACACCATAGTTCAAAGTGCATATATGTGTGTCATTTGTCAGGGATATCATATTTCCCCTGTTGAGATTTAACCACCAGAGCTGAATTTAAACAACATGAAAATATGAGGATTAAGTCACAGTGCCCCATGTAAACACACCTGACAAATGGAGAGGCTCCTGTTGTACTCAAGGGATAGGCATGAATAGATGTCTTGCAGGAATAGTCCTTGGGAGTCCTGGATGAGTCATTAAACTGATTGTCTTTACTTTGGCTGCCACAGTAGTTTTATCTTCTTTGATTGGGAAGACATTTCTAAATTAATTTTTTTTTTTGTATGTTTGGTTTGGCAGACAAAATTTTTCATGACATCGACCCTATGGGGAAATTATATCAGAAATATATCCATTTATATTTAGCAAAATTTTCTTGGTTTGTATGTTCCTGATGATCTTTATTTATAAGTAGAAAGGAAACACACATGTTCAGTGTGCATTCAGTCTCTTTTAAAATCAACAGACATGAATTAAATTCCTCCTATCCCCACTGCACTCCCAACTCTAGGCGAGAAATAAATACCTGCAGAGACTGAAGGCTGATTCCAGCCAATCACTGTGGAGAGTTTGTTCCCACTGTTTTCGGCAAAAAAAAAAAAAAAAAATTAGTTGCTAACATTAAAATCAGTAAATTGTAGATAAATATCCAAACTTCTGATTCTCTTGAAAACATGGTCAATTGGCCTGCTTTCCAGCATGGGTGAAGTGGAGGAAAGGCTGCTTCCAGTGGTAAGGCCTGTGTGGCCCAGGATTCAACATGGCCACCTAGTCCTAGTATCATATCTCCTGCCTCCAGGGACCATGATTTTGTGAGAACTAGACTTCTAGCTCTCTTAAGATAAAGACCACTTTTGTCTTCATCAGCTTTGACTTTGAAGGCTTTAACCCAGAACCTAGCACAGAGTTCTTTCTTGTACATTGTGGGTGATATAAAATTTCTTGTGGATGCATATGGCATTTCTTTCAATGCTGAAACCATGCAATTGAAGTATTGCTCTGCCCTAAATCTTTGATGCAGACAGGCATCATAGGTGCCCCTGATGTCTGCCATTAGACCCCCTACCTAAAGCCAGGTGTATGTCCTTAGGCTGTCCCTGAAGTCTTCACTTTGCCATTTGATAACTTATCCTCCTAGCAATCTCTTCTCCAATGAAGACAGCAATGCATATCTCATGAAGTGGCTAGGAAGATGACACGAAATCACGAATGTCGAACATGGCCCTTAGTATCCATTTTTATGATGTTCTTAGCCTTTTTTTTTTTTTTTTTCTCCAAGTAGGCAAGGTTCTCCATACAGATCAGTTTGATTTTCCAGCCAAACTTCAAGGAAGAGATTACAGTTCAATTCTCTGTATTCTGAGAAGCTTCAAAGTCCGCTCTCCAAGGACACTGATGAAGGTAAAGATTTTATCGAGAACTTTTTATTTTTTTTCAGACCTATTATTGGCCTAAAGGGCTAAACTTGGGCATGTCAGGCATATATAACTAGGGGCTCTCGGTCACCACTGCATGCTAAGAACCTGAACATTCCTGAATACTTTGAGCCAGGAAAGAAGCATGAAGTGGCTTGTGTTCCTCAACTTGGTGGCCTTCTCAGATTGCATAGTCATTTAAGTATGGAGACTGTAAGCCACATCATATTAATTTCTGTGATTTTTCTTTTCATCTGATTATTCTTTTCATCAGTTTTAGAAGTGAAGGGAAGTCACTCAGTCGTGTCTGACTCTTAGTGATCCCATGCACTGCAGCCTACCAGGCTCCTCTGTCCATGGGATTTTCCAGGCAAGAGTACTGGAGTGGGTTGCCATTTTCTTCTCCAGGGGATCTTTCCGACCCAGGGATCGAACCCGGGTCTCCTGCATTATAGACAGACGCTTTACCGTCTGAGCCACCAGGGAAGCCCCAAGGGGATGGAATATTTCCCTGACAATCTTAAAGTTCAACTCTTACTTATTGATAAGTACTTTGCTATAGGAACTGTGGGTCCCAAGGGTCTTGATGTAGATTTGCATAGCTGAACAACTCTTGGGGTCCAGTCACGTCATGACCTAGTAAAATAGAAACTTCTTGAAATTTTCAGTGCATAGTCAATGCGGATATAGGTGTGGTCTTGTGGAATAGCACTTTTTAACCTTTTATTTAGCATATTTTCTTTGTTCCCTCTCTACTTCAGTGTGTATATGTCTATGTCTGCATCTCTGTATCACTATCTTTTATCTCTCCATCTCTTTGGAAGGCTCTGAGTGTTTTTCTCTCTCTGTTGTTTTCTTTTAATTTTTCATTTGACTCATCCTTCCTTCTGGAGCCTCTATATTTCCCTAACTTGTTCCCTTTCTCCTGGATTCTTTTTTCAACTATCTCTTTTCTTTCAACTTGGAGAAAGGTTGGGAGAGTTATTTATACACTGTTTTATATCTGACAAGCAGTGTGACCACAGCCAATTCACAAACCTCTTGCATTTCAAATCCTCCCTTGTAAAAGAGGACAGGAATTCCCCTTCTGCCTCCTTCCCTGAGCTTCTATGAGAAGGATACAGTGGGATGGCAACAGCAGTGCTAATGGCTGTCATTGTTGAGGCTTTCTATTTATCAGGCATCTTATATCCATCACCTCACTATCCCCAAAATATTCTATTTGGAGAGTTTGAATCAGTACATTCCACCATTTTATTGAGGGGACACTGAGACCCCACATGTTCATATGGCCTACCCAACATTACAGGACAGAATCTTTATTCAAATCTATGTCTTTGCCATGGAATGTGCATAAAAGTCTGATAATAAGGTGACTCATAAAAATGACTGGAAAATACACAGTTCCATTACAATGACAGTTATACCTTAACACTGACAGCTAATTGTAGCATCTTCTTTGTTTTCTTTGTCAAAAGCTTGATGAAAGAATACCTCTAACAAAAGCGAAGCCCATGAGAAAAGCCCTCATTGAAAAAAAACACATGCTGAACAATTTCGTGAAGGAACATACTTAACAGACTGTCCCAGATTTCTTCTCGTGGCTCAAATATAACTATTCACCCCCTGAGGAACAGCATGGATATGAGTGTTTTGGGAGGATGGTGCGCCACAGCGCCTCCTGGTGTCTAGCCTAGCACTGGGGTCATCTGGAGGTGACGGGTGGGATGTTGGGGCTGGGGCTCCAGGAGGTTTCTGCAGGAGGTAGAAACCCTGAGCAACAGAGGCCCCATCCAAAGGAGAAGGCTCTATCATCCTCATCTCTTGATCTTGGTGACTGGGCCCAGAAATTACTAGGTGGCAGGTAAGCATCCATTTCTGTGTCAAAGATGTGTCATTAGTTTCATGGAGATAGTACTTTCTGAGGAGAAGGCAACAGCGACCCACTTCAGTCTTTTTGTCTGGAAAAACCCAAGGATGGAGGAGCCTGGTAGGCTGCAGTCCACGGGGTCATTAAGTCAGACATGACTGAGCGACTTCACTTTCCGTAATTGGAGAAGGAAATGGCAACCCACTCTAGTGTTTTTACCTGAAGAATCCCTGGGACGGGGGAGCCTGGTGGGCTCCTGTCTATGGGGTTGCACAGAATCGGACATGACTGATGCGACTAGCAGCAGCAGCAGCAGATCCTTCTGAACTAAGGGAGTCACTCAGTTACAGACGAAGTTTGAATCATCTCTGATCAAAAGGTAGAACCAGCTGCAAATAAACTGAATCCCCAGGCAGAGGAATTCAGTTTCCAGAGATGCAAAAACCACAGCAGTGAAAAGTTACGGAACCTGCATTTCGTGTAAGGCCATAAGAATCTATCACAGTGCTTACAGTTTTTAGACTAGAAAAGGGCTTATTTTGTCTTCAAGGATGCCCATGCCAGCCTGAGAGATAGGCAACGAGTAAATACATGTCACATGAAAGGGTCGCCTGTGTGGTGTGGATTGGATGTGGTCTGAGTTTGGAGGAAGTGACTGGGGTTGATCAAGAAGGACCTCCTGGAGAATAAGGTGCTAAGGCTGGGTTTGAAAAGACTATAGAGCTTCTCAAATGAAGGCACCGTAATTCCCCTAGGTGTCCAGCAGTCCTGGAGGCACAGTGGATATGCCTCTGAGCTTGCCATGAAGGAGGTATCACTTCAAAGCCTGGTGAGAGAACAATATCCTGCATACAATGTAGCACAGGAAAAAAATATCAAATGCAGACACCACTGTGATCAAAGGCTATGAGCTTCACAGTGGTTAGAAAGTGCTCTCAAGAGATATGTGACACCCAGAGGGAGGCAGCAGTGTGGGAATAGAGGGCAGCCAGTTCTGCACTAACCCACTCCCTTCTTCTCCCTGTAGATGCTGTACATGGGTAACATCACCATTGGAACACACCCTCAGGGATTCCAGGTTGTCTTTGACACAGGCTTATCTGACTTGTGGGTGCCCTCTGCCTTTTGCACCAGCCCAGCCTGTTGGGAGTACAGAAACCCCCTGCGTGGAACATCTTTCACTTACCCTGCCGTCATGTTTTCCACCCTTGGCACCTGATGACACTCATCTCTTGTGTCTGCAGCTACACAAGTTAGGTTCAGACGTTAAAAGTCTTCCACTTTCTGGCCTACCCGAAAGACCTTCAGCATCACCTGTGGATCTGGGAGCATAAAGGGATTTCTTGCTTATGACACTGTTTGGAAATCTGTAAACAGAATCTTAGTCAGGACTGGCTATGGAGTGAAATGTGCTTGCAAAACAGATGCAGGACCATCTGGCAGGACTCTTCCTCGCTTAACTCCCACAAATATTGGCCATCTTACACACAGGATCATGTCTCTGGGGAGGCAGTGCCCGTGGTGACACATGAGTAAACAGATTAGCTAACTGAGAGAGTGGCTTGAGGTGTGGACTTGCAGCTCCTCTGCCCATGAGTAGTTCAAGGTTCATTTTGCTAGGAGTGAGAAGAGGGGAAAAAAGCACCCACTTTTATACTCATAGACTGTTCCAGGCACTTTCAGTTAATAATTGCTTTAATCTGCAACAACCCCACACAGCAGGTAGTCTGATTAGCTCATGAGACATATGAGGAAACTGAGGTACAGACATCAAGGGCATTGCTGTGGTCACACATATGGTATGTAGTGGAGCTGGGCTGGCTTTTCAAGACTGCACTTGCTGTGGGGTGTTTGGGACATGATAAAACTGATCTGGGCACCCTGGGGGAAGTCAAGGGCTTCAAGTATTCAGAGTGGGAAACTGGAGGCCAGAGATTTCAGGGGCCTTGATAAATGAGTTCTCACTCTAGGAGACCTTTGAGAGTCTAATAAAACCTATGGCCTGCCTCTCCAAAGTACTTGAGTAATTCCCCTCTCTCTCTTTCTCTTTCATACACACTCACAGAAATACACACATATCCCCAAAAGTGAATTTTGCAGGCAATAATTTCATAGAACCCTGCAAGTAAGATTGGTTTTTCAGCTTCTATCTTCCCAGACAGATGCAGAATCCACAGTTCCTTACATACAGAGAATGCAGTCCATTCCTGTCATTACATCATGCCAAAGAGAAGGCTAACTTGCTCTCAACTCATTTTGTCCACAAAGTGGCACCAATGGGTCCTGGCCTGACTCTTGGTTGTACCACCTGGACAGAAGGCACAAGGCCAATTTCACTCACTCAGGTGGTGTTTTTCAGAGGGGCAGATATCTTAAAATTCACAGCCTCACACAAATGGAACACAAATTCCCCTCCAACATTGTTCTAATTGTCTGAGGTCCACCAAAGACACAGCCCAGCCTCAATTCTTCTTTGAGGATGTAATGGCAATGCACACCAGCTCAGTCCTAGCACCACTTCATGTATCTGTAAGTGGGACCACTCTTCTCTCCCACAAATTGGGGACCTTGTAAGCACTGACCAGCCATTCAGTCTAAGCCTGGCGGAATCCAGGTTTGAGGGTATATCTTTAGATGGCATCTTGGGCTTGAACTACCCCAACATATCCTTCACTGGAGCCACCCCCATCTTTGACAAGCTGAAGAATCAAGGTGCCATTTCAGAGCCTGTTTTTGCCTTCTACTTGAGCAAGTAAGTCAGAGATGGACAACCCTTTTCTCCAAATTATCTCTAAGATGCTTTCAGTTGCATGAAAATTATGGAACTCTTGATAAAGAAGTATTCTGAGAGATAATCTAACCCAGGATAACTATGGCCCCAGGGCCCTACCTGGCATCACCACTTGTTTTTATGAATAATGTTTTATTGTAACACATCCCTGCTCCTGGGCTCAAGACTAGTAACTTGGTCTAGGGGGGTGAGTGAGGAGGAAGACAACATAAAACACAAAAAGTTGGAGGGAAAAGCAGTAGGATTTGCTTATGAATTTGATAAGGAAGGAAGGATAAGGATGTTGGATGTCTTTCCTTCCTTATTAGCACTCCACTAGGAGCCCAAGACCAGCTACCCAATTTGCAGGAGCCAGTGAAAAATAAAAGTGTGAGACACAAAACAAAATGTGGGATCCCTTGTTCAAGAAACAGTAGTCATTTTAAGACAGGGAGAGGAGAGGTGGGGTCCCTTCTGAGTGTGGGACCCTTTAGCTGTAGAGGTCACAGGCCAGTGGAGCAAACTCTGGGTGACCTGAACCCACATCCTTAGCACTCCAAGGCTTCGATTTTCCTGAAAAATTACAAGCTGGACAAGGGGAAAGCAAAAACTTTTCAGCACCCTGTCATCTGAGGGTTTCTGAGCACACAGATAGCAGGAGGTCCTGGGCCTCTTCAGAAGACATAGTAGGTGGAGCCCAGCCATGTGAGTCAGCTTCTAACCTTCTCTGTGCCATTAGCCAGTAACTGACCTCAGTCTGGTTCTCAATCATTCCTAGCCTCGATTTCTGCATCTGTAAATGGAGACTTTATTAGCCTTGATGGGTAGACAAGCACAAACACAAGCTTTCCAACAGTGCTGTTGTTACTGTCCTCCAAAGATCTCCCCCTCTTTTCTCTCTACAGATGCAGGGGAAGGGCAGTGTGGTGATCTTTGGAGGAGTGGACAAGCCTACTATCAGGGAGTGTTCAACTGAGTACCATTGATCCAAGCGGGAGACTGGCCTGTACACATGGACCAGTAAGCCTCTCCCTCTGAGGGTCAGCCAACTGATGCTCCACATCTGTACTCGGACACAGGCAGACAGACACAAATGGATTCTCAGATACATAGTGACATAGACACATACACCACCCACAATGACACAGACAGACAAACAGACACATGGAAACACACAAGCAGACACATATAAACAGAGACCCATATAAACATGCATAGCTAGTCAGAGACACAAAAGCACAATTAGAGACACATACAAACACATATACAAACAAACGCATAAACACATAGATATGCAAACAACCCATGGGTTCATAATCTCCAAGCCTGCTGACTAGGGCTCTGACCAGGGTCCTAAAAGGGTCTGGAGATGTCTGTGCACCTTGGAGAGGGCTGCACCCACTGCCCTGTGAGGCATGGAGCATGGTTAGAGGACTCTACAGTGTGCTGAACAGAGGATCAGGGAGGATTACATCAGCCTGAACAGAGTTACAAGATGACCAACTGTCCAGGGCTACCCGGGACTAAGGAAGTTCTCAGTACAGATAAATGTCAGATTAAAAACAAGGAACATCTTGAGCAACTGGGGAAAACTGGTCTTCTTAGGGAGCAGCTACCCATCAGTGGAGAAAGGATGGCTGAGTCTAAAGACTTGAAAGCAACTAAAAAAAAAAAAAAAAAGGACACCCCATGTACCTGGGTACACAGTGGGGCAGGGGCTAGAACAGAATCAGGAATGGGGGATCCAGGAGTGACCTGAGGACAAGAGGCATAAATGATAAGAT
Source organism: Litocranius walleri (assembly GCA_006410535.1). Taxonomy (NCBI): domain Eukaryota; kingdom Metazoa; phylum Chordata; class Mammalia; order Artiodactyla; family Bovidae; genus Litocranius; species Litocranius walleri. The sequence continues at coordinate 708,017 of SJYG01000223.1, read as the reverse complement.
TATGTGTGATACCCTCAGACAAAAGCTGACCTGTCCTTTGGAGTTTCTGTGGACTAGTCATGTATTTCCTGGTCAGGGTCTCAGGGTCTGAGCTGGTTGTAGGAGCAATTCTGGGAGACACCCTCTCCCAGAGGAGCCCCTCTTTCCCTCCACTATGAGAATCTACTGTCCCTGTGAATCTCCAGCTTCACTCCGTGGTTGACCCATGATTTCCGCCAGATACAGCTCTCTGGAAGTTTTTAATTCATTATTTTCACATTCTTCATTCACTCACTAAACAGACAAGCTTTGGGCATCCACTGTGTACCAGGCACTTTAGGGAGGCAATGAAAATAAAACTCGTCCTCACATCTAAGAAGGTGGATGTACAAGAAATGTCACCCACACATAGTGCATTGTGACTTTGGTACACACGCTCATGTGTGTGTGTCATTTCTTGTGCATCTGCCTTCTTGGATGTGAGGGTGACATAGTGAACTGTGACTTTTGTACATGCTAGACATGAGAGGCACCGCACTCAGGTACTCTTTCCTGGAAAATCCTATGGACGGAGGAGCCTGGTAGGCTGCAGTCCATGGGGTCACGAAGAGTCAGACTCAACTGAGCAATGTAACTTTCATTTTTCACTTTCATGCATTGGAGAAAGTAATGCCAACCCACTCCAGTGTTGTTGCCTGGAGAACCCCAAGGATCGGGGAGCCTGATGGGCTGCCGTCTATGGGATCGCTCAGAGTCAGACACGACTGAAGTAACTTAGCAGCAGCGGCATACATGAGAAAGGGTCAACAGAAAGTGACCAAGACAGGAGACTGATAAACACTGAGGGAGACTTCCCCAAAACAATGATACTTAAGCTGGAATCTGGAAGATGAGAAGAAATTTGATAGTCAAAGATGAGGGGACTCTTCTAGGAAGGAAGACCAACTTGTGTCAAGATACAAAATATCCTGGTGTATTCGAGTACTGCATTCAAGGATGTCAAGGAAGGTGCCATGTGGAGAGCAAAGGAAAAGAGTCAGCACAGAAGATGAAGGGCTGTTTTAGGAGACAGTCGGGAAGGAGACAGCTCTGGGGAGACTAGAGTGGCCTTGATGCCTGCTTTGCCACACTGTCTCTCTGAGGCTCCATGAAAAGAAAGGTTATTGCTTCTTCTGGAGGCTGCGAGGCCCTTGTGGACATCACTGATCCTTGGCCCAAGAAAACTGGTAACATCCAGAAGCTCATCAGCACCACGCCATGGCCTTCCGAGGTGAAAGGTCATGCCCGACAGTCACTCCCAGTCTCCACACACAAGAAAGATATCCAGGGCTAACCTCTCTCCTTCTCTCTCTAATTACACTATGTTTCATGTTTTGCATTCAATAACTTGCTCTTTATTATCTTCACTATCAAAGACATCAAATACCCAGTGCTAGCTAGAGCCTACATCCTCAAGGTGAGGGGAGAACCCTGAGGGGTGGTTCTCAAATAGGAATTTGCAGAAACCCTTGTGCTGCAGCTTCCAGGAGGGCGCCCTCTGCAGGCCATCTCGCACTATTGCATATTCTGCTGAGCCCTGTTGCTGGGTCAGAGCCTGCCACAAAACGAACCACTTGAGAGTAAAGGGCTGTCTGGGACACTGATCATCCTGAAATAAATGTGGAGACGCCAGACCATGCTGGCATGGTGGGAGTCACAAGGAGAGGGGAACATTATGGTCCTCAGTCCTCAAAGAGCTTCAATTCAATCTGAACCCTCAGATGCACGAACATGAAAGTCAGCTCCAGCGGTCACCGAAATAGGCCATATGAAAAGGAGAATGACTGGGGATACTCCCAGTGTGCTCTCCCACCATAGGGATAAATGGTCTCCCTTCCCTTCTCGCAGTTTTCATGGTTTGGATGATAAATTACATGGTCACCCTAGTTCTCAGATGCATCTTCCCCTAACTCTGGCTGGCTGCCCGCTTTGTGAGTTGGGATACCTGACCCCTCTGTGGGGAGGCTGGATGCTAATGTGAATAAAGGCTGCACAGTGACTGCTCAGCCCTGGCACAGGGTGGAGGCTTCATGTCAGCTCCCTAGGGGAGTTCAGAGCTGACTGATGGGCTCAAAGAAGACTTTGAGGAAGGAAAGGAATTTCAGGAATTCTTAAACTGTAAACTCATGGAGCCATGTGGAGATTTGCTTTGTTCTGGGCAAAACTGCACTAGATTCCATGCAAGTGGCATCCCAAGATGCTCTGCATTGGGGCACTGGGGACTTACTGGGGATTATGAGGGCTACAGACTGACTGGTGGGGATGGGGAACCAGAGTAAGTTACCCAACCAAGCTGGAGTGCCAAAGAGAGTGAATGCAGGCCGAAGGAATCTTCCCAGAGTTCCTGAGTTAAGTCTTAAGGAACGTGTCATGGGCACTGCTCTATTTAAGGTGGATAACCAACAATGAGTTACTTTGTAGCACACAGAACTCTGCTCAGTTATATGACAACCTGGATGGGAGGCATATCTTTGGGGCCAGTATACCCGGATACATACAGTTGAGGCCCTTTACTGTCCACCTGAAACTCAGAATATTGTTAATCAATTATATTCCAATACAAAATAAAGTTTTCAAAATAAAGTTCATATTGTGGGGATGCAGGAGGAGAACTGGCATCATCTGCAGAGAAAACAGGGAGCAGGAGTCAGAAGAGAGAAACAGGGAGTGAGGAGAACTATGGACACTCTAGTTTTTTTCTAAAAATTTTATTGAAGTGTGGCTCATCTTCAGTGTTGCATTAAGTTCTTCTGCAAGCAATGTGACTCAGTTACACACATAAAAACTATACATTCGTTTAAAAATGTAAGTTCTTTTTCATGTGGTTTATCAATGGAGATTGAATATAGTTTCTTACACTCTACAGTAGAACTTTGTTTCTTATCATTTTGTTGTATCCCCAACTCCCAGTCCTCCCCTCCCCGACACCCTTCCTCATGGCAAACGCATGTCTTGTCCAGTTTTGGTTTTGGATGAACTCTCACATCCTCTGCTGCTCATAAAACCCCTTGATACTTACCAAAAGAGGGAAATAAAACCAAGAATTGTGCTGGGTCTGAATATTGGCAGGAGTCTCAGGTAAGAGCTCAGGCTGACTGGTGTGTGTCTCTGACTCCCCCAGGATTCTAGAGGACACTGTGATACCACCTTTAAAGAGAACACAGTGAGTGTATCTACAGACCTGGATCTTGAGTGATGTCTTCCTGAGGCAGTAATTCTCAGTTTTGATCAAGGAAATGACAGGATTGGCCTGGCACAGGCAGTGTAAATGCTTGGTGTGGCTCAGGAATCAGTAAGGCTGCTCTGAGCAAACACTAACTCACACGTAGGGTACTCATGCCCAGGATGGTGGTGAATTGTATTTGGTGGGCTGCAAACCCTATTCCCATTAAAGAATAAAGAGTTTTACTCATAATGGTGCCGAAACAAATGGGTGTCTCTGAGTCTGGGAGGTGCACAATGATCGAGAAGGATCTAGAACCAAGTCTGAATCACAGTTGAGAAGAGCCATCCCTCAACTGACTTCAAGGAAAGGGGAGACTCATTGAAATGATTCTGGGAATCCAGGACACAAGAATCAGAGCAAATACAAAGATCTCAGTGACTGGATGCAATAAATCAGAAGTCATCAATTCTCTCTCACCCTCGCTCTTTCCCTTCCCTCTTCTTTGATGGTCTTAGCCTCACAACTTTCCTCCTTAAGGCTTCTACACATAGTGAGGAAGTACAAGATATATGCCCTAGAGTTTTATATCCTGAAGGCATCTTCTAGTAAGGAAAGAAGCTTGGAGCCATTAGAGTTCAAGGTTGTTCTCTGAATAACTCACCTCAGTTCACATGTACAGGACTAGATCAGCCATCTTGGCAGGGCCATAGGGTCCTATGATTGGATTTACATGGTCATTGACCCTGACCCAGCAGCACACATGACTGTCAATTTCCTCCAGAACTACATGACTGAAGCTGGGGAGAGGCAGCCCCAGGGATAATGACTAGGGGGTGGTCTAAGCCATAGACGAGTTTGTGATGACTCACCAACTCCATCATCTTCTCATTCAGAAGAATTATAAGGGGTAATGAAATAGACTCTCTTCATTCCATCTCAGATGATCTTATTGCTGGGCTTCTTCAGGAGATTTTGGGTGAGGTACTTCATGCAGAGCTGATTCCCTCTTGTTCCCACACCCCAGTCACCAGCTCTCTGCCATATATGCCTGCTCTGTCTTTTCCAGTCTTACTTGATAAGTGGTGGCACCAGTGGATCCCTGAACCATCCCCCTCCTCCAGGGCACACAATGCCCCTTCCTTGGCCCCCAACTCTGCTGGGGAGAATGCAACGCATGTATCAGGGGACCCAGGTTACACAGAGCCTTCAGCCTTTCTGAGTTTCCTCAAGGGGTGGAGCTACAAACTATTTCCTTGGAGCTGCCATGATTAGGCACTTTTGCAGTGGAAACATCCGTTCTTTCCACCTGGAGACCTTCAGTAGATCCCTCAGCTAAGATAGCAGGTCAAAGTTTGATTTCCTTTCATATTGACTGGTTTGAACTCCCTGTTGTGTTAAGAACTCTCAGGAATCTTTTCAAGCACCACAGTTCAAAAGCTCAGTTCTTTGGCATTCATCCTTTCGTATGGTCCAGATCTCACATCTGCATATTATTACTGGAAAAACCACAGCTTTGACACTACAGACCTCACTAGCAAAGTGAGTCTCTGGTTTTTCATACACTGTGCAGGTTTTTCATAGTCTTTCTTCCCTCCAAGGAGCAAGTGTCTTTTAATTTTCTGGCTGCAGTCAAGGTCCATAATGATTTTGGAGCCCAAGAAAATAAAATCTGCCACTGTTTCCCCTTTTTCCTCATCTATATGCCATGAAGTGGTGAGACTGGATGCCATGAATGTTGAGTGTCTTTTTGTGAATAGTTTTTTGAATCTTGAGTTTTAAGCTAAATTTTTTTAATCTCCTCTCCTTATCAATTGGTCTTTAGTTCTTTGCTTTCTGCTATTAGTGTGGTGTCATCTTCAAATCTGGATGTTGCTATTTCTCCCAACCATCTCGATTCCACCTTGGGATTTATGCAGTCCAGCCTATCGAATGATCTTTCCTACATACAAATAACCAGAGTGACAATGTATACCTTTTCATGCTCCTTACCCAATTTTAAAACTTTTAGTTGTTCCATGTATGATTCTGCCACTTTTTGACGGACATACAGACTTTCAGGAGACAGGTAAGGTGATCTGCCATTTCCATTCTCTTAAGAATTTTCCACAGTTTGTTGTGGTCCACCCAGTGAAAGGCTTTAGCATACTCAGTGAAGCAGATGTAGATGTTTTTCTGGAATTTCCTGCTTTCTCTATGATCCAATGGATGTTGACAATTTGATCTCAGGTTCCTCAAACCAGTGTGTACATCTGAAAGTTCTCAGTTCATATATTGTGAAGCTTAGCTTGAAAGATTTTGAGCATTATCTTGCTAGCAAGTGAGATGACCACAATGGCATAATAGGTTGAACATTCTTTGGAGTTGCCTTTCTTTTGGATTGGAATGAAAACTGACCTTTTCTAGCACTGTGGCCACTGCTGAGTTTTCCAAATTTGGTGCATTTTGAATGTAGCATTTGTACAGTCTCATTCTTTAGTAATTTTAAACAGCTCAGCTGGAATTCCATCACCTCAACTAGTTTTGGTTGTAGTGATGCTTCCTAAGGCCCACTTGACTTCGTGCTCTAGTATGTCTGGCTTTACATGAGTGACACAAACATCATCTCTATCTGGGTCATTATGACCATTTTTGTATAATTCTTCTGTGCATTCTTGCTACCTTTTCTCAATCTCATCTGCTTCTGTTAAGCATTTGACTTTCCTGTCTTTTATTCTGCCTGTCTTTGCATGAAGTATTCCTATGGTCTCTTCAATTTTCCAGAAAAGATCTATACTCTTTACAATTAATTATTTTTCTCTAATTCTTGCACTTTTCACTTACAATGTCTTTCTTATCTCTCCTTGCTATTCTCTGTAAGTCTGCATTTCATTGGGTATATCATTCCCTTTCTTGTTTGCTGTTCACTTCTCTTATTTTCTCAGCTGTTTTGAAGGCCTCCTCAGGCAACCACTTTGCCTTCTCACATTTGCTTTTCTTGGGGATGGTTTTGGTCACCACTTACTATATAATAACACAGCACTTCCCATATGGTCTAGTGGTTAGGATTCCTGGTTTTCAACCAGGCGGCCCAGGTTTGACTCTGGGTATGGGAAGGTGGTAACACATTTCAGAAACTACTGTGGGCAGGAATCCCTCAGAAGGAATGGAGTAGCCATCATGGTCAACAAAAGAGTCTGAAATGCACTACTTGGATACAATCTCAAAAACTACAGAATGATCTCTGTTCGTTTCCAAGGCAAACCATTCAATATTACGGTAATCCAAGTCTATGCTTCAACCAGTAACACTGAAGAAGCTGAAGTTGAACGGTTTTATGAAGACTTACAAGATCTTTTAGAACTAACACCCCCAAAAGATATCCTTTTCAATATAGGGGGCTGGAATGCAAAAGTAGGAAGTCAAGAAACACCTGGAGTAACAGGCAAATTTGGCCTTGGAATGCGGAATGAAGCAAGGCAAAGACTGATAGAGTTTTGCCAGAAAAATGCACTGGTCATAGCAAACACCCTCTTCCAACAACACAAGAAAAGGCTCTACACATGGAAATCACCAGACGGTCAATACCGAAATCAGACTGATTATATTCTTTACAGCCAAATATGGAGAAGCTCTATATAGTCAACAAAAACAAGACCAGGATCTGACTGTGGCTCAGATCATGAACTCCTCATTATCAAATTCAGACTCAATTCAAGAAAGCAGGGAAAGCTGCTAGGCCATTCAGGTATGACTTAAATCAAATCCCTTATGATTATACAGTGGAAGTGAGAAATAGATTTAAGGGCCTAGATCTGATAGATAGAGTGCCTGATGAACTATGGAATGAGGTTTGTGATATTGTACAAGAGACAGAGATTAAGACCATCCCCATGGAAAATAAATGAAAAAAGCAAAATGGCTGTCGGGGGAGGCCTTACAAACAGCTGTGAAAAGAAGAGAAGCAAAAAGCAAAGGAGATACGGAAAGATATAAGCATTTGAGTACATATTTCCAAAGAATATCAAGAAGAGATAAGAAAGACTTTTTCAGTGATCAATGCAAAGAAACAGAGGAAAAGAACAGAATGGTAAAGACTAGAGATATCTTCAAGAAAATTAAAGATACCAAGGGAACATTTCATGTGAAGATGGGCTTGATAAAGGACAGAAATGATAAAGAACTAACAGAAACAGAAGATATTAAGAACAGGTGGCAAGAATACACAGAACTGTACAAAAAGGATCTTCACAACCAGGATAATCACGATGGTGTGATTACTAATCTAGAGCCAGACATCCTGGAATGTGAAGTCAAGTGGGCCTTAGAAAGCATCACTATGAACAAAGCTGGTGGAGGTGATGGAATCCCAGTTGAGCTCTTTCAAATCCCGAAAGATGATGCTGTGAAAGTGCTGCACTCAATATGCCAACAAATTTGGAAAACTCAAGAGTGGCCACAGGACTGGAAAAGGTCAGTTTTCATTCCAATCCCAAAGAAAGGCAATGCCAAAGACTGCTCAAACTACCGAACAATTGCATTCATCTCATATGCTAGTAAAGTAATGCTCCAAATTCTCCCAGCCAGGTTTCAGCAATATGTGAACTGTGAACATGCTGATGTTTAAGCTGGTTTTAGAAAAGGCAGAGGAACCAGAGATCAAATTGCCAACATCTGCTGGATCATCGAAAAAACAAGAGAGTTCCAAAATATATCTATTTCTCCTTAATTGACTATCCCAAAGCCTTTGACTGTGTGGATCACAATAAACTGTGCAAAACTCTGAAAGAGTTGGGAATACCAGATCACCTGACCTGCCTCTTGAGAAACCTGTATGCAGGTGAGGAAGCAACAATAACAACTGGACATGGTACAATAGACTGGTTCCAAATAGGAAACGGAGTACGTCAAGGCTGTATATTGTCACCCTGCTTTTTAACTGATATGCAGAGTACATCATGAGAAGCCTGGGCTGGAAGAAGAACATGCTGGAATCAAGACTGCCGGGAGAAATATCAATAACCTCAGATATGCAGATAACACCACCCTTATGACAGAAAGTGAAGAGGAGCTAAAAAGCCTCTTGATGAAAGTGAAAGAGGAGAGTGAAAAAGTTGGCTTAAAGCTCAGCATTCAGAAAATGAAGATCATGGCATCTGGTTCCATCACTTCATGGGAAATAGATGGGGAAACAGTGGAAACAGTGTCAGACTTCATTTCTGGGGGCTCCAAAATCACTACAGATGCTGATTGCAGCCATGAAATTAAAAGACACTCCTTGGAAGAAAAGTTATGACCAACCTAGACAGCATATTCAAAAGCAGAGACACTACTTTGCTGACTAAGGTCCGTCTAGTCAAAGCTATGGTTTTTCCAGTAGTCACGTATGGATGTGAGAGTTGGACTGTGAAGAAGGCTGAGCGCCGAAGAACTGATGCTTCTGATGTGGTGTTGGAGAAGGCTCTGGAGAGTCCCTTGGACTGCAAGGAGATCCTACCAGTCCATTCTGAAGGAGATCAGCCCTGGGATTTCTTTTGAAGGTATGATGCTAAAGCTGAAACTCCAGTTCTCTGCCCACTCATGTGGAGAGTTGACTCATTGGCAAAAACTCTGATGCTGGGAGGGATTGAGGGTAGGAAGAGAAAGGGACGACAGAGGATGAGATGGCTGGATGGCATTACGGACTTGATAGACTTGAATCTGAGTAAACTCTGGGAGTTGGTGATGGACAGGGAGGCCTAGTGTGCTGCAATTCATGGGGTTGCAAAGAGTCAGACATGATTGAGTGACTGAACTGAACTGAAGTACCACACTATGTTACAAACCTCCATCCATTGTTCTCCGGGCTACCAGACCTAATTCCTTGAATCTATTTTTCATCTCCATTATATAATCATAAAGGATTTGATTTAGGTCATAGCTAAATGGTTTAGTGATTTTCCGTACTTTCTTTAATCGAATTCTGAATTTTGCCTCTTGCTTCTGCCTAAGCAATAGTGCCAGATTACCACCCACCACTCCCAGTGGGTATGGAGGAAAAAAATCAAAACAAAACAAAAAAACAATTGAGGGCTATACAGTGGAACTGAGAAATAGATTTAAGGAACTAGTTCTGATAGACAGAGTGGCTGATGAACTATGGACTGAGGTTCATGACATTGTACAGGAGGGATCAAGATCATCCTCATGGAAAATAAATGCAAAAAAGCAAAATTTCTGTCTGAAGAGATCTTAAAAATACCTGTGAAAAGAAGAGAAGCAAAAAACAAAGGAGAAAAGGAAATACATAAGCATCTGAATGTAGAGTTCCAAAGAATAGCAGGGAGAGATAAGAAAGCCTTCCTCAGTGATCAATAAATAATAGAGGAGAACTACAGAATGAGAAAGACTAGAGATCTCTTCAAGAAAATTAGAGATAACAAAGGAAAATTTCATGCAAAAATGGGCTCGATAAAGGACAGAAACAGTATAGATCTAATAGAAGCAGAAGATATTAAGAAGAGGTGGCAAGAATACACAAAAGAACTGTACAGAAACAGCTTCATAACCTAGATAATCATGATGGTGTGATGACACCTAGAGCCAGACATCCTGGAATGTGAAGTCAAGTGGGCCTTAGAAAGTATCACTGGGAGTAAAGCTAGTGGAGGTGATGGAATCCCAATTGAACTATTTTAAATCCTGAAAGATGATGCTGTGAAAATGTTGCACTCAATATGCCAGCAAATTTGGAAATCTCAGCAGTGGCCACAGGACTGGAAAAGGTCAGTTTTCATTCCAATTCCAAAGAAAGGCAATGCCAAAGAATGCTCAGACTACCACACAATTATACTCATCTCTCACGCTAGAAATGTAATGCTCAAAATTATCTAAGACAGGCTTCAGCAATATGTAAACTGCAAACTCCCAGATGTTCAAGCTGGTTTTAGAAAAGGCAGAAGAACCAAAGATCAAATTGCCAACATCTGCTGGATCTTTGAAAAAGCATGAGAGTTACAGAAATACATCTATTTCTGCTTTATTGACTATGCCAAAGCCTTTGACTGTGAGGATCACAATAAACTGTGGAAAATTCTGAAAAAGATGGGAATTCCAGACCACCTACCTGCCTCTTGAGAAACCTGTATGCAGGTCAGGAAGCAACAATAACAACTGGACATGGTACAACAGACTGGTTCCAAATAGGAAAATAGTACATCAAGGCTGTACATTGTCTCCCTGCTTATTTAACTTATATGTAGGGTACATCATGAGAAACGCTGGGCTGGAAGAAGCAGAAGCTGGAATCAAGATTGCCGGGAGAAATAACAATACCCTTATGGCAGAAAGTGAAGAGGAACTAAAATGCCTCTTGATGAAAGTGAAAGAGGAGAGTGAAAAAGTTGGCTTAAAGGTCAACATTCAAAAAACGAAGATCATGGCATCTGGTCCCATCACTTCATGGGAAATACATGAGGAATCAGTGGAAACAGTGTCAGATTTTATTTTGGGGGGCTCCAATATCATGGAAGAATGTGACTACAGCCATGAAATTAAAACACACTTATATATTGGAAGGAAATTTATGACCAACCCAGATAGCATATTGAAAAGCAAAGACATGACTTTGTCCACAAAGGTCTGTCTAGTCAAGGCTCTGGTTTTTCCAGTAGTAATATATGGATGTGAGAGTTAGACTGTGAAGAAAGCTGAGCACTGAAGAACTGATGCTTTTGAGCTGTGGTGTTGGAGAAGGCTCTTGAGAGTCCCTTGGACTGAAAGGAGTTCCAACCAGTCCATCCTAAAGGATATCAGTTCTGCATATTCACTGGAAAGACTGATGCTGAAGCTGAAACTCCAATACTTTGGCCACCTCATGTGAAGAGTTGATTCACTGGAAAAGACCCTGATGCTGGAGGGATTGGGGGCAGGAGAAGAAGGGGACAACAGAGGATGAGATGGCTGGATGGCATCACGGACTTGATGGACGTGAGTGTGAGTGAACTCTAGGAGTTGGTTATAGACAGGGAGGCTTTTAATTTTGTGGCTGCAGTCAAGTTCCATAGTGATTTTGGAGCCCAAGAAAATAAAATCTGCCACTGTTTTCACTTTTTCCCTCATCTATATGCCTTGAAGTGGTGGGACTGGATGCCATGAATGTTGAGTATCTTTTTGTGAATAGTTTTTTGAATGTTGAGTTTAAGCTAGGTTTTTCATGTCCTCTCATCATCGAGAGGCTGTTTAGTTCTTCTTTGCTTCTGCTGTTATGGGGCTGTCATCTTCATATTTGTGGATGTTGATACTTCTCCCAGCAATCTTGATTCCAGCTTGGGATTTATCCAGACCAGTATATTGGATGATGTATCCTACATGTAAGTTAAATAAGCAGAGTGACAGTGTATACCTTATTATGCCCTTTTCCCAATTTTAAATCTTTCAGTTGTTCTGTGTTTGATTCTAACTGATGCTTTTTGACCTACATACAGACTTGTTAGGAGAAAGGTAAGGTGATATGGTATTCCCGTTTCCTTCAGAATGTTCCACAGTTTGTTGTGGTCCATACAGTGAAAGGCTTTAGCATAGTCAGTGAAGCAGATTGAAAAGTTTTTCTGGGATTCCCTTGCTTTCTCTATTATCCAATGTATGTTGGCAATTTGATATCTGTTTCCTCAAACCAGTTTGTATAGCTAGAAGTTCTCAGTTCATGTACTGTTGAAACTTAGCTTGAAACATATTGAGCTTTACCTTGCCAGCAAGTGAGATGAGCACAATGGCATGATAGGTTGCACATTCTTTGAAATTGCCTTTATTTTGGATTGGAATGAAAACTGACCTTTTCCAGCACTGTGGCCACTAATAAGTTTTCCAAATTTGCTGACATATTGAATGAAGCATATTTACAGCCTCATTCTTTAGTAATTTTAAACAGCTTATCTGGAATTTCATCATCTTCCCCAGCTTTTCTTGTAGTGATGCTTCCTGAAGCCCGCTTGACTTCATACTCTAGTATATCTGGATTTATGTAAGTGACCCCAGCATCATCCCTATCCTGGTTATTATGAACATTTTTGTATAGTTCTTCTGTGCATTCTTGCCACCTCTTCTTAATCTCATCTGCTTCTGTTAGGTCTTTGAATTTTCTGTCCTTTACTGTGCCCATATTTGAATGAAGTGTTTCTCTTGTATCTCCACTTTTCTTGAACAGGTCTATACAGTTTACAATTATATTGTTTTTTTTTTTTTTTTTTCTAATTATTTCACTTTTCACTTATGAAGACATTCTTATCTCTCCTTGCTATTCTCTGGAAGTCTGCATTTCATTGGGTATATCTTACCCTTTCTCATTTGCCTTTCACTTCTCTTATTTTTTAGCTATTTTTAAGGCCTCCTCAGGCAACCACTTTGCCTTCTAACATTTGTTTTTCTTGAGGATGCTTTTGATGATCACCTCCCTTACAATGTTACAAGGCTCTATCCATAGTTTTTCATTCTAACAAACCTAATCCCTTGAATCTAGTTTTCATCTCCACTATATAACCATATGGGATTTGATTAAGGTCATAGCTAAATGTCCTAGTGGTTTTCTTTACTTTCTTCTATTTAAACGTGAATATTGTTTGCTTCTGCCTAAGCATTGCTTCCCAATCACCACCCACCACTCCCACTGGGTGTGGAGCAAAAACACACAATTTGAGGACTGTTACCCTGGGTTTGTGCTTGGCTTTTCACATGCTTAGCTCTGTGAGCTTGATCAAGTCCCTTAACCTCAATTTTCTCATTTTGAAAATGGGCACCATGGTGATAATTACACCTTCTAGATTGCATGTGTGCCTGCAAAGAGCAAGCGGCCCTGAGAGGGCTTTCTGTGTTCCTGAGTCTGGAAAAAATATGAATTATTCTGCCACCAGGGAGAAGAAAATCTTCTGTTTAGAGGTTATGGCTGCCATCCCAAAGGCTAAATATTGATTCAAGCCAAATGACATTTATTTCTGAACCCTGACCCAGAACTCTGACTGAGCCGATGCTTCTGTTTTCTGGGCTTACACAAGAGCTAATGATTACTTGCTCAGATTATTTTTTTCCTCACCCTTACCAGTCAGCCTTTCCTTGTCAACTACTCTGCTGAAATCACACTGCAAGGAAAATCGTAAAGACTCTTGCTCTCTTGTCAGTTTCCCACATCTCCAGCATAGCAACAAGTAGCTGTTATGGCTACTTGTCATAGAAACAACTATGGCTACCTGTACAGCCCAATCTTAGCCTGTTAAATGAATCTTTCCCCATTTGGTCCTTCATGTATAACTACCTACAGTTGCCTTAGTAACCTGCTGGGAATCAGCTTGAGGAACTCTGTCCATGGCAAAGATCATGAGGAAGGAGGCTCGGCATATGCAAAGGAGGGATCGAGCCTCAGGAGATTCTCTGTTCCCAAGCATCTACCCCCAAAACCCGAGTCTGCCTACTTTACTGCTTTATGCTTTCACCTACATCTCTGACTTTATTGGGGGGGGGGCTGTCCCCCACCACCTTTCTTGGAAAAGGAGATAACTTAGGGCTCCAGCTAATAAAATTCCTGGGCATGACATGAGTGTTTCAGTTCACCAACTCCTCTGAAAGTTCTCTAGCCTGACTGACAGACTCATCTGGCCACATGTGATTGTTCACGCAGCCTCCCAACCATTAGAGGCATGAGATGCTTTAAACTTTCTAAATACAGATTCTTTTGAGAAGTTAGAAAATTATTAGTATAGTATAGTGAGTTGATTAGGAATTATATTGGTGAAGGGTTTTTCATTTCTTGGGCCAATATTTGCTGCTAAGTCTCCATATCTCCTGCCCTTATACACATATATAACTAACATATGGGAAAAATAAGTATTAACCTTTGATATTAATCATGTTAAACCTTAGGCTAAGTACATTCCTTTCTTGATTGTAACCCCCTGCCCCTTCACCCTATAGGAATGCAACTTTATCTGGTACCTTTGGAGGGTGGCACCTGGTTTAAGAAAAATCACCCCTGGAAAATAGGTTTTCTGGTTGACTGACCATTATCAGAAAGAAAGGGTCATAAAATGTTAGCAGGTCTCTTGGCCAGAAGATGGTGTAAACCCACCTAAAACCTTTTATATACATTTATATGAAGCACCTGATTTTGATAAAGGTCAGGACTGCTGACCCCCACGTGACTTTGTAATTTCCATTTGTCTCTGTGTAACAAAAGGTATATAAGCAAACCTGGAAAGTAAAGAAAACGGATCAGTTCCTGGAAAGACTGGTCTCCCCATGTCGTTCTTTCTCTCATTTTCTGGCTGAATTCCAATCTGGACTGTGGATGCCCGCCAAGCCTGCTATTTATGCCTGGGTTTCTAAGGTCAGACCGGAGAGGCCTTAGTGTCTCCTCTCCTTTGGGAGAACAGAAAGATGCCTGTGGCCTACGTAGGTGGTGCAGACCTCTGGTCTCGAGGTTTTATTGGTATTCCACATAAACCAAGTTATTCAGTATCTTTTCTCCACTAATTTTCCTACTACACTATTCTCTCCTAATCTCTCTTTATATCTCTGAGTAAATAAATCTTTCCTCTCTGACTCTGTCTCCTCTTCAAATTCACTGAATCCACCGGGTCTGAACCCCAGCAGTAACCTTCCTATGCTTGCTATTTAATGTATGTTGAAATATGTGTGGACCTCATCTAGGTTTTTTTTCCCAAGAATAATTCCAAGTATGCAGATAAGGAACCAAGCATTTAGTAATCTAACTACCTACAGGAACTGACAAAAGCAAACTACCTTTCATGCATTTCTTGCTTGCCCAAAAACACCATTGAAGTGATCTGCTGAAACAATGTAATACATTGACATGTACACTTTAGTAGGGACATGTTTTTCTCTGGATTTGTTTTCCATCTAGTGCAGAATGTCTACCATAAGCCTGACCCTCCCACAGCTGGTCACCTAATTTTTGCAGACTCAGCCCATTCCATATCCCTTCACATCCCTCAGTAAAATTTAGAAAATAGACTCAGTCAAAGTTCTCACTCCTGCAGAAAACTTTTTTTTTTTTTTTTTAAGAAAACAATATTTGGTAACACATTCAAAATCTGGTGCTCCTTGCCTTGGATTCAAGCACCTGCACCAGAGGATTGGAAGCCTCCCTTTCCAACTGAATCTTTCACCACTCCCACCAGGGCCACAGTCTTGATTGGACCCTAAAGACTTCTGCCTGCTCCCTGATGTCCTCTGTACATCAGTTCGTTTCAGTCTCTCAGTCATATATCATGGGGTGCAGTATGTCATGTTTCCCTGTCCATCACCAACTCCCAGAAATTGTTCAAACTCATGTTCATTAGGTGGGTGATGCAACCCAACAATTTAATCTACTGTCTTCCACTTTGCCTTCTGCCTTTAATCTTTCCCTGCATCAGGGTGTTTTCTAATGAGTCAGTTCTTCCCATCAGATGGCCAAAGTATTGGAGGTTCAGCTTCAGCATTGGTCCTTCCAATGAATATTCAGGACTTATTTCCTTAACATGGACTGGTTGGATCTCCTTGCATTCCAAGGGACTCTCAAGTGTTTTGTCCAACGCCAGTTTAAAACCATAAATTCTTTGGTACTCAGATTTCTTCATGGTCCAACTCTCACATCCACTCATGATTTCTGTTAAAACCATATCTTTGACTATACAGAATTTTGCTGCTAAAGTAATGTCTCTGCTTTTTAGTATGCTGTCTTGTTTTTCATAGCTTTTCTTCCAAGGAACTAACGTCTTTTTTTTTTTTTTCCCACAACTGCGGTTGCTATCTACAGTGATTTCGGAGCCCAGGAAAATAAAGTATGTCACTGATTTCATTGGTTTTCCAGATATCTGCCATGAAGTGATCGAAGTGGATGCCATGATCTTCATTTTTTGGTCTGTATATACCACTAGACCATCCAAAGGGGGGAAAAAATGCAAAAAGGCAAAAAGTTTGCCTGAGGAGGCCTTACAAAGAAGTTAGAAAAGAAGAGAAGCAAAAGGCAAAGGAAAAAAGAAATACATATCCATATGAATGCAGAGTTCCAAAGAATAGCAAGAAGGGATTAAAAAAAAAAAAAGCCTTCCTAAGTGACCAGTTCAAAGAAATATAGGAAAATATTAGAATGGTAAAGACCAGAGATCTCTTCAAGAAAATTAGAGATAGAGAGGGACTGTTCCAGGCAAAGAAGGGCACAAAAAAAGAGAAATGGGATGGACCTAATCCAAGCAGAATATATTCAAAAGAGGGTGAAAGAATACATAGAAGAATTGCACAAAAAAATACTAATGACCCAGATAACCACGATGGTGTGATCACTTACCTAGAGTTAGACAATCCTGATGCGAGGTCAAATAGGTCTTCAGAAGCATCACTACCAGCAAAGCTATTGGAGGTGATGGCACTGCAGTAGAGCTATATCAGATCCTAAAAGATGATGCTGTTAAAAAGTGCCACACTCAATATGCCAGCAAATGTGGAAAACTCAGCAGTGGCCACAGGACTGGTGAGGTTGTTTTCCTTGCAATCCCCCAAAAAGGTGATTTCAAAGAATGTTCAACTACCACACAATTGCACTCATCTCACATGCTACCATAGTAATGTCTCCAAGCAAGTCCTCAACAGTACATTAGGTGTGAAATTCCATATGTTCAAGCTGGATTTAGAAAAGGCAAAGGAACCAGAGATCAAATTGTCAATATTTGTTGGATCATAGGAAAAGGAAGAGATGTCTAGAAAAAACACCTACTTCTGCTTTTTGACCACGCAAAAGCTTTTGACTGTGTGGATCACAACAAACTGTGGAAAATTTACAGAGATGGGAATACCAGACCATCTTACCTGCCTTCTGAGAAATCTGTATGTAGGTCAAGAAGCAATAGTTAGAACTAAACATGGAAGAGCAGACTGGTTCCAAATCGAGAAAGGAGTACATAAAGGCTGTATATTGTCACCTTGCTTATTTAACTTATATGCAGAGTACATCATGTGAAATGCCCAACTGGATGAAACACAAGCTGGAATCAGGATTTCTGGGAGAAATATCAATAGCCTCAGATATGCAGAAGACACCACCCTCACAGCAGAAGTTGAAGAGAAGCTAAAGAACCTCTTGATAAAAGTGAAATAGAGTGAAACATCTGGTTTAAGCTTCACATTCAGAAAATCATGATCATGACATTTGGTCCCATCACTTCACAGTAAATAGATGGGGAAACAATGGAAACAGTGTGAGACTCTATTTTCGGGGGCTCCAAAATCTCTGCAGATGATGACTGCAGCCATGAAATTAAAAGATGCTTGCTCTTTTGAAGAAAAATTATGACAAACCTATACAAATTTTTTAAAAGTAGAGAGATTACTTTGCTGAAAAAGTTCAGTATAATCAAAGCTATGATTTTTCCAGTTGTCATATATGGATGTGACAGTTGCACCATAAAGAATGGGGAGCGATAAAGAATTGATGGTTTTGAACTGTGGTGTTGGGCAAGACTCCTGAGAATTTCTTGGACTGCAAGGAGATCCACCCAGTCATCCTAAAGGAAATCAAACCTGAATATTCACTGGAAGGTCAGATGCTGAAATTGAACCTGCAATACTTTGGCCAACTGATGTGAAAACTGACTCATTAGAAAAAATCCTGTTACTGGGAAAGACTGAAGGCAGGAGGAGAAGAGGTTGATAGAGGATGAGATGGTTGGATGGATTCATCAACTTGATGGATACGAGTTTGCCCAAGCTTCAGATGTTGGTGAAGAACAGAAAGCCCTGTTGTGCTGCAGTCCATGGGGTTGCAGAATTGACATGAGCGAGTGACTGAACTGAACTTAGCGCATAGCAAATACTATTTGTAATTGGCATGTTTCTCCAGCAAAACTGGGGGTCCCTAAGGCCCCAACACATATCCCCAATTAAGCTTGCACTCATGCACAGAAGTCATTGCCTAGCATTCACAAGGCATTCAGTGAGTTCTGATTGCAGGGGGACCTCCATTTTAGCTGACATAAAGGAGTAAAGGACACATTTATCCTCCTGTCTCATATAATTCCAAAGTAGAAAAGACAAATGAAAAGAGCACTGTTTTACATCAAATATCTTGCACCAGAGAATGAATTCCTGAGTCAGGGAGCAAGCAAGGAGCGTTCTACAATTGCCCCAACTCTATAAATAATTTCCAACACATACATGGAAGGTGTACCTAGGCAGAGACAAACAGTCTTCCCTAGAAAAGATATTCATGATTCTATATAGTTAGAGTTCCAGGAGAGAGCTACATATAAAGAACTGTGGGAGGTACAGGTGGTACCCTTCCAGGTTTCAGCAGTGTTGATAGTACTGGTCTGAATTATAGGGAGCAATTCTTGAGTCTCAAATTGCACCAAGGCTAATTGTGTCCCCACCACCAGTATGGAAATTACTCAGTTTTTTTAATGTAAATTTATTTATTTTAATTTGAGGCTAACTACGTTATAATATTATATTGGTTTTGCCATGCATTGACATGACCCACCACGCTTGTACATGGGTTCCTCATCCTGTACCACCCTGCCCCCCCCTCCCCATACCATCCCTCTGGGTCATCCCAGTGCACCAGCCCCGAGAATGTTGTATCATGCATCAAAACTGGACTAGCGATTCATTTCACATGTGACAATATACATGTTTCAATGCCATCCTCCAAAGTCATCCCACCCTTGCACTTGCCACAGAGTCCAAGAGACAGTTCTATACATCTGTGTTTCTTTTGCTGTCTCACATACAGGGTTATTACTATCTTTCTAAATTCCATATATATGCATTCAGTTCAGTTCACTCGCTCAGTCATGTCTGAATCTTTATGACCCTATAAATTGCAGCATGCCAGGCCTCCCAGTCCATTACCAACTCCTGGAGTTCACTCAAACTCACATCCATCTTGTCGGTGATGCCATCCAGCCACCTCATCCTCTGTCATCACATTTACCTCCTGCCCCCAATTCCTCCCAGAATCAGAGTCCTTTCCAATGAGTCAAGTCTTCACATGAGGTGGCCAAATACTGGAGTTTCAGCCTCAGCATCAATCCTTCCAAAGAAATCCCAGGGCTGATCTCCTTCAGAATGGACTGGTTGGAACTCCTTGCAGTCCAAGGGACTCTCAACAGTCTTCTCCAACACCACAGTTCAAAAGCATCAATTCGGCTCTCAGCTTCCTTCACAGTACAACTCTCACATCTGTACATGACCACTGGAAAAACCATAGCCTTGACTAGATGGACCTTTGTTAGCAAAGTAATGTCTCTGCTTTTCAATATGCTATCTAAGTTGGTCATAACTTTTCTTCCAAGGAGTAAGTGTCTTTTAATTTCATGGCTGCAGTCACCATCTGCAGTGATTCTGGAGCCTCCCAAAATAAAGTCTGACACAGTTTCCACTTTTTCTCCATCTATTTCCCATGAAGTGATGGGACAGGCTGCCATGATCTTAGTTTTCTGAATGTTGAGCTTTAAGTCAACATTTTCACTTTCCTCTTTCACTTTCATCGAGAGACTTTTTAGTTCCTCTTCACTTTCTGCCATGAGGGTGGTGTCATCTGCATATCTGAGGTTATTGAGATTTCTCCCGGCAATCTTGATTTCAGTTTGTGCTTCTTCCAACCCAGCGTTTCTCATGATGTACTCTGCATATAAGTTAGATGAGTAGGGTGTCAATATACAGCCTTGATGTACTCCTTTTTCCTATTTGGAACCAGTCTGTTGTTCCATGCTCAATTATAACTGTTTCTTCCTCACCTGCATATAGGTTTCTCAAGAGGCAGGTCAAGTGGTCTGGTATTCCCATCTCTTTCAGAATTTTCTACAGTTTATTGTGATCCACACAATCAAAGGCATTGGAATAGTCAATAAAGCAGAAATAGATGTATTTCTGGAACTCTTGCTTTTTCGATGATGAAGCAGATATTGGCAACTGGATCTCTGGTTCCTCTGCCTTTTCTAAAACCAGCTTGAACAGGTGGAAGTTCACGGTTCACATACTGCTGAAACCTGGCTTGGAGAATTTGGAGCATTACTTACTAGCGTGTGAGATGAGTACAATTGTTCGGTAGTTTGAGCATTCTTTGGCATTGCCTTTCTTTGGGATTGGAATGAAAACTGACCTTTTCCAGTCCTATGGCCACTGCTGAGTTTTCCAAATTTGCTGACATATTGATTGTAAAACTTTGATAGCATCATCTTTCAAGATTTGAAAGAGCTCAACTGGAATTCCATCACCTCCACTAGCTTTGTTCGTAGTGATGCTTTCTAAGGCCCACTTGAGTTTACATTCCAGGATATCTGGCTCTAGGTGAGTGATCATACCATCGTGATTATCTGGGTCTTGAAGATCTTTTTTGCACAGTGCTTCTGTGTATTCTTGCCACTTCTTCTTAATAACTTCTGCTTTTGTTAGGTCAGTACAATTTCTGTCCTTTATGGAGCCCATCTTTGCATGAAATGTTCCCTTGGTATCTCTAATTTTCTTGAAGAGATCTCTAGTCTTTCCCATTCTGTTGTTTTCCTCTATTTCTTTGCATTGATCCCTGAGGAAGGCTTTCTTATCTCTTCTTGCTGTTAGTATACTGACTGGTGTTTTTCTTTCTGGCTTACTTCACTTCGTATAATAGGCTCTAGTTCCATCCACCTCATCCACCTCATTAAAACTGATTAAAATGTATTCTTTTTAATGCCTGAGTAATACCCCATTGTGTATATGTTCCATAGTTTTCTTATCCATTCATCTGCTGATGGACATCTAGGTTGCTTCCATGTCCTGCTTATTATAAATAGTTCTGTAATGAACATTGGGGTACACATGTTTTAATCAACTCTGGTTTCCTTGGTGTATATGCCCAGCAGTGGGATTTCTAGGTCTTACGGCAGTTCTGTTTCCAGTTTTTAAGGAATCTCCACACTGTTCTACATAGTGGCTGTGCTAGTTTGCATTCCCACCAGCAGTGTAAGAGGGTTCCCTTTCTCCACATCCTCTCCAACATTTATTGTTTGTAGACTTTTGGATAGGAGCCATTCTGACTGGTGAGAAATGATACCTCATTGTGGTTTTGATTTGCATTTCCCTGATAATGAGTGATGTTGAGCATCTTTTCATGTGATTGTTAGCAATCTGTATGTCTTCTTTGGAGAAATGTCTGTCCATTTCTTTGGACCATGTTTTGATTGGGTTGTTTATTTTTCTGGATTTGAGCTGCAGGAGTTGCTTGTATATTTTTGAGATTAGTTCTTTGTTAGTTGCTTCATTTGCTATTTTTGTCTGTCAAGCTGAAGGCTCTATTTTCACCTTGCTTATAGTTTCATTTGTTGTGCAGAAGCTTTTAATTTTAATTAGGTCCCACTTGTTTTCTTTTCGCTTTTATTCCCAATATTCTGGGAGGTGGATCATAGAAGATTCTGCTGTGATTTATGTATGAGAGTGTTTTGCCTATGTTCTCCTCTAAGAGTTGTATAGTTTCTGGTTGTATATTTAGATCTTTAATCCATTTTGAGTTTATTTTTGTGTATGATGTTAGAAAGTGTTCTAGTTTCATTCTTTTACAAGTGGTTGGCCAGTTTTCCCAACAGCACTTGTTAAAGAGATTGTCTTTTCTCCATTGTATGTTCTTGCCTCCTTTGTCAAAGATAAGGTGTCTATAGGTGCATGGATTTATCTCTGAGCTTTCTATTTTGTTCCATTGATCTATATTTCCATTTTTGTGTCAGTACCATACTGTCTTGATGACTGTGGCTTTGTAGTAAATCCTGAACTCAGGCAAGTTGATTCCTCCAGTTCTATTCTTTCTCAAGATTGCTTTGGCTATTCGAGGTTTTTTGTATTTCCATAGAAATTCTGAAATTATTTGTTCTAGCTCTGGAAAAATACCTTTGGTAGCTTGATAGGGATTGCATTAAATCTAAAGATTGTTTTGGGTAATATACTCATTTTCACTATATTGATTTTTCCAAGCCATGAACATGGTATATTTCTCCATCTATTAGTGTCCTCTTTGATTTGTTTCACCAGTGTTTTTTAGTTTTCTATATATAGTTCTTTTGCTTCATTAGGTAGATATAGTCCTAAGTATTTTATTATTTTGTTGCAATGGTGAATGGAGTGTTTCTTTAATATCTCTATTTTCTCATTATTCGTGTATAGGAAAGGGATTTCAGTGTATTGATTTTATATTCTGCAACTTTACTATATTCATTGATTAGCTCTAGTAATTTTCTGGTGGAGTCTTTAGGAGTTTCTATGTAGAGGATCATGCCATCTGAAAATGGTGAGAGTTTTGCTTTTTTTCCCATTTGGATTCCTTTATGTCTATTTCTGTTCTGATTGCTGTGGCCAATACTTCCACAACTATGTTGAATAGTAGTGGTGAGAGTGAGCACCCTTGTCTTGTTCCTGACTTTATGGGAAATGCTTTCCATTTTTCATCATTGAGGATAATGTTTGCTTGGTTTTGTCATTTATAGCTTTGATTATGTTGATGTATGTTCCTTCTATTCCTGCATTCTGGAAGGTTTTTTTTTTTTTTATCATAAATGGATGTTGAATTTTGTCAAAGGCTTTCTCTGCATCTACTGAGATAATCATATGGCTTTTATTTTTCCGTTGTTAATGTGGTGTATTACAGTGACTGATTTGTGGGTATTGAAGAATCCTTGCACCCTTGGGATAAAGCCCAGTTGGTCATAATGTATGGTCTTTTTTATGTGTTGTTTGGTTCTGATTGCTGTAATTTTGTTAAGGATTTTTGCATTTATGTTCAACAGTGATATTGGCCTGTAGATTTCTTTTTTTGTGGCATCATTGTCAAGTGTTGGTATTAGGCTGATGGTGGCCTCATAGAATGAGTTTGGAAGTTTACCTTTTTCTGCAAATTTCTGCAAGAGTTTGAGGTGGATAGGTGTTAGCTCTTCGCTAAATTTTTGGTAGAACTCAGGTGTGAAGCCGTCTGGTCCTGAGCTTTTGTTTGCTGGAAGATTTCTGATTACAATTTCAATTTCTGTGCTTGTGATATGTCTGTTAAGATATTATATTTCTTTCTGATTCAGTTTTGGAAAGTTGTACTTTTCTAAGAATTTGTCCGTTTCTTCCACGTTGTCCATTTATTGGCATATAATTGCTGATAGTAGTCTCTTATGATCCTTTTTATTTCTGTATTGTCTGTTGTGGTCTCCATTTTCATTTCTAATTTTATTTATTTGATTCTTCTCCCTTTGTTTCTTGATGAGTCTGGCTAATGTTTTGTCAGTTTTAGTTATCCTCTCAAAGAACCAACTTTTCCCTTTTTTTATTTTTGCTATCATCTCTCTTTTTTTTTTATTTTGCATTTATTTCTGCCCAAAAGTTGAAGATTTCTTTCCTTCTACTACCCCTGGAGGTCTTCATTTCTTCCTTTTCTAGCTGCTTTAGGTGTAGAGTTAGGTTATTTATTTGACTTTTTTTCTTGTTTCTTGAGGTAATCCTGTATTGCTATGAACATTCTCTGGTTGTTTTGTTTTCATTATCATTAGTTTCTATGCATATTTTGACGTATTTTTTAATTTCTTCTGTGATTTGTTGGTTATTCATCAGCATGTTGTTCACCATCTGTATGTTGGAATTTTTAATAGTTTTTCTCCTGTAATTGAGATCTATTCTTACTGCACTGTGGTCAGAAAAGATGCTTGAATGATTTTTTTTTTTTTGAATTTACCAAGGCTAGATTTGTGGCCCAGGATGAGATCTATCCTGGAGAAGGTTCCATGTGCACTTGAGAAAAAGGTGAAATTCATTGTTTTGGGGTGAAATGTCCTATAGATATCAGTTAGATTTAACAGGTCTATGTTATCACTTAAGTTTGTGTTTCCTTGTTAATTTTCTGTTTAGTTGATCTAGCCATAGGTGTGAGTGTGGTATTAAAGTCTCCCACTATTACTGTCTTATTGTCAATTTCCCCTTTCATACTTGTTAGCATTTGTCTTACATATTGTGGTGATCCTATGTTGGGTGCATTTTTAACAGTTCTATCTTCTTGGATTGATAGTTTGATCATTATGTAGTGTTCTTCTTTGTCTCTTTTCACAGCCTTCGTTTTAAAGTCTATTTTATCTGATATGAGGGTTTCTTCTCCTGCTTTTGGTTTCTATTTGCATGGAATATCTTTTTCCAGCCTTTCACTTTCAGTCTGAATGTGTCCCTTGTTTCGAGGTGGGTCTCTTATAGACAACATATATAGGGGTCTTGTTTTTGTATCCATTCAGCCTGTCTTTGTCTTTTGTTTTGGGGCATTCAATCCATTTATATTTAAGGTAATTATTGATAAGTATGATCCTGTTGTCATTTACTTTCTTGTTTTGGGTTCGAGTTTATACACCCATTCTGTGTTTCCTATCTAGAGAAGATTGTTTAGCATTTGTTGGAGAGCTGGTTTGGTGGTGCTGAATTCTCTCAGCTTTTGTTTGTCTATAAAGTTTTGATTTCTCTTTCATATTTGAATGAGATCCTTGCTCAGTACAGTAATCTGGGTTGTAGTTTTTTCCTTTCATCACTTTAAGTATGCCCTGCCATTCCCATCTGGCCTGAAGAATTTCTATTGTAAGATCAGCTGTTATCCTTATAGGAACCCCTTAGTGTGCTATTTGTTGTTTTACCCTGGCTGCTTTTGATATTTGTTCTTTGTATTTGATCTTTGTTAATTTGATTAATATTTGTCTTGGGGTGTTTCACCTTGCATTTATCCTTTTTGGGACTCTCTGGGTTTCTTGGACTTGCGTGATTATTTCCTTTCCCATTTTAGGGAGGTTTTCAACTATTATCTCAAGTATTTTCACAAGGTTTTCCTTTATGTCTTCTTCTGGGACTCCTATGATTCAAACGTTGAGGAGTTTAACATTGCCTCAGAGGTCTCTGAAATTGTTCTCATATCTTTTATTTCGTCCCCCCCCCTCGTTTCATTGATTTCTACCATTCTATCTGCTACTTCACTTATCCTATCTTCTGCCTCTGTTATTCTAGTCTTGGTTCCCTCCAGAGTGGTTTTTTTTTTTTTT
>SJYG01000223.1:642869-682675 GCA_006410535.1 Litocranius walleri | reverse complement strand
GTGTGGTTTTTTTTTTTTTTTTTTTAAATCTCGTTTATTGCATTATTCATTATATATAGACTCTTTTTAAATTTCTTCTAGGTCTTTGTTAAACGTTTCTTGCATCTTCTCAGTCCTTGTCTCCAGGCCTTTTATCTGTAATTCCTTATTGTTTTCAAGATTTTGGATCATTTTCACTATCATTATTCAGAATTTTTTATCAGGTAGCTTCCCTATATCTTCCTCTTTTGTTTGGTTTGGTGGACATTTATTCTGTTCCTTTACCTGCTGCGTATTTCTCTGCCTTTTCATTTTGTTTATTTTGATATCTTTGAGGTCGCCTTTCTGTATTCAGGCAGTTTGTGGCATTCCCTTTATTGTGGAGTTTCCTCACTGTGGATGGGGTTCAACAGGTGGCTCGTCAAAGTTTCTTGGTTAGGGAAACTTGTGTCTGTGGACTAGGGGGTGGAGCTGGCTTTCTTCTCTCTGAAGTGTGAAGAAGTGTCTAGTAATGAGTTATGAAATGTCAGTAAGTTTGGAGTGAATTTGGGCAGCCTGTATATTGAAGCTCAGGGTTATGTTCCTGTGTCGCTGGATAATTTGCGTGGTATGTCTTGCTCTGGAACTTGTTGGCCATTGGGTGGTTGGTTTCAGATTAGGTATGGAGGCGTTTGAGGAGTTCCTATCGATTATGGTTCACTGGACTGAGGAGTTCTCTGGTGTTCTCAGGATTTGGACTTAAGCCTCCTGCCTCTGGTTTTTAGTCTTACTCTTACAGTAGTCTCAAGACTTTTTCATCTATACAGCACCAATGATAAAACATTTAGGTTAAAGATAAAAAGTTTCTCCACAGTGAGGGACACCCAGAGAGGTTCACAGAGTTACATGGAAAAGAGAAGAGGGAGGAGGGAGATAGAGGTGACCAAGAGGAGAAGAGGGGGAATCAAAGAGGTGAGAGCAAACTAGAGACTAAACACTTCACTATGTGCTCTCCACAGTCTGGATCCCTCAGAGATGTTCACAGAATTACACAGAGAAGAGAAGAGGGAAGAAGGAGACAGAAATGACCAGGGGAATAAAGGTGGAAATCAAAAGGAGAGAGACAGTTCCAGCCAGTAATCAGTTCACTAACTGTTCTTCACAGTCCAGAACACACAAGAGATTCACAGATGTAGGTAGATAAGAGAAGGGGGAAGGAGGAGATAGAGGTGACCTGGTGGAGAGGTCCCCAAGGGGGAGAGAGTAATAGGGCCAGTGATCTCGCTCCCAAGTAAAAATCGTTGCTGAAGATTGGGTTCTTAAAGGTACAAAATTGCTAACAAATAACAAAAAGCAAAGATTAAAAATCTAGAGTAGGGGTTGGATTCTCAAAAATACAATACTAAAGGAAAAAACAAAGCCACAGATATTATATATATATATATATATATATATATATATATATATTTAGAATTTTGGGTTTTATTGTTTTGTTTTCATTTTGGGGTGGGGAGGCATGCCTTACAGTTTGTGGGATATCAGTTCCCTGACCAGAGATTGAACCTGTGCCCTCAGCAGTGAAAGCAAAAAGTCCTAACCACTGGACTGCCAGGGACTTGCCAGNATATTATATATATATATATATATATATATATATACAGATATATATATGACGGAAATGGCAATCCACTCCAGTATTCTTGCCTGGAAAACCCCATGGACTGAGGAGCTTGGTGGCTATATGCTGTCGATAGGATCAAAAAGAGTTGGACACGACTGAGCGATACACTTTCACATATATAAATATATGTATATATATGTATATGAATTTTGCTTTAAGAAACAGGGTCTTTTTTTCAAAATAACAGTAGGTTATAAAAATGAAAATTAAAGAAGTAGTAGAGGACTTAAAAATAAAGAAAAATTAAATTTAAAAATGAAAGTTGTAAAAATATATCTAGGACTTTCTCTGGTGGTGTTGTGGACACTGTGGGATGAGTTCATTTTCAGATAGTTCTTTGATCCAGTTTATACTTCTCAAGGTCTATAGGCCCCTTCCTATGTAGTCGGTACTAACTGCGGGGTTTTAATCTATTGCACCTGTCACATCCAGGGTGATTCCCTCTGTTTTAGCTTCTTCTGTTTGCTAGTCTCTTCAGTGTCTAATTTCTGCCCTGACCCAAAGGGGTGGTGGTGGACAATTTTTTTATGCTCACTTGTTCAGTCATGCCTTGGGAAAGGAAAGACACTGCAAACAGATAACAGTGGCATGTGCTCGCAGTAATTTGGTGACACTGGGTTTGCCCCCACTCATGGTGTGTGTGCTTTCCCTGTCTACACAGCTCAGGTTCTAGGTTGCTCTGCTGGGAACTGTCTGAGGTGGGCCCTGTGTTGCATGCACTTCCCAGGTCTAAGCCGCTCAGGTTCAGGTACTCAGGTACTTTTCAAAGGTGCAGACTCAGCTGGGCCTGTGTTATGTGCCCTTACCAGGTCCGAGCAGCTCAGGAGACCAGGTATTTGGCAAGCATGGTCGCTGCGACTTATTTCCTCTTCCATCCCCGCCACTTGGTTTTTGGGTATACAACTGGTGCACCTTCTCAGGCAGGTGTTGACCATCCAGAATATCAAGAAATCTTGGTTAGCAATGAAGCCTACTTGCAGTTTGATAGATGATGCCTCTCTGGGGCCGCAATTGCCCCCTTCTGGCCCTGGCTGCCCTCGCCTGCCTGTCTCTGGCAGGGGATGGGCCGGTCTGCAGCCGGCTAGCACTGCTCAGTCCTTTGTTCTGTGAGCAGGCCTGTCAGTGTCTTAGTTTAGAGCTTTTCACCAGGTTAGCTATCCCAGGGTCTGGTTTGCTATCTCAAGTTAGTTCCCTCAGATTGCCCTCAGGGCATTTAGGCCTGGTCCTTACTCTAAGCAATGCAGCCTGCACCTCCCAGCCCAGCCCTCTCTTGTTAGTGGTGGATGCAGGTGTCTGCGCTTCTTCTATGCTGGGAGTTACCTTTGGGCATGTAATCTGTGGGTTTTAATTATTTATTTATTTTTCCTCCCAGTTATGTTGCCCTCTTAGGTTCCAAGGCTCACCACAGACTCGCCAGTGAGAGTGTTTCCTGGTGTTTGGAAACTTCCCATTTTTAAGACTCCTGTCCCGGGATGGATTTCTGTCCCTACCTCATTTACCTCTCTTTTTATCTGGTAAATTTTTTTCTACCTCCTTTTGAAGACACTGGGCTGCTTTTCTGGGTGCCTAATGTCCTCTGCCTGCATTCAGAAGTTGTTTTGTGGAATTTACTTAGAGTTCAAATGTTCTTTTGATAAATTTGTTGGGGAGAAGGTGGTTTCCCTGTCCTATTTTCCACCACCTTAAGACTGTCCCCGATATTACTCATAATCCCCATGAGATCAATAAGGCCCTGAAGACAACATTGCCTTGCTAGTGGGGAATAGTAAACCTGGTCTAAAGGCTGGTTTCATCTCAGCTTAAAAAACCTGTCAGCAAGCCTTAAAAAAAAATTCAATAGTTTTCAAGAAATTAACAGTGATTGCAAACAGTGAAAGAAATAATTTATAAAAATTTTAAAAAATATCCAGCACCCAAAGGTAAAGTGAGCACATCCACAATCCAGTTTAAAATTTCCATATAAATTGTGAAAGTATTTGTCCTAGTTTCATTTCAATATTGTAAGGTAACTATCCTCTGATTAAGATAATTAAATAAATTAAGAAAGAAAAAAAATCCAGATGTGTAAAGAAGCCAGAAAATAACCATAACGAAGGAAAATGAATTAGTAAAAACACAAGTGAAATATATATTACATAATTAGCAAAGAAGGACATTAAAATGCATCAGTTCAGTTCAGTTGCTCAATTGTGTCCAACTCTTTGTGACACCATGAATTGCAGCACGCCAGGCCTCCTTGTCCATTGCCAACTCCTGGAGTTCACTCAAACTCATGTCCATCAAGTCAGTGATGCCATCCAGCTATCTCATCCTCTGTTGTCACCTTCTCCTCCTTCCCCCAATCCCTCCCAGCATCAGAGTCTTTTCCAATGAGTCAACAACACCGAAAGTTTATATGGAACAGTAAATTAGAAGACTTCAATCATGCAAAGTAAATCCTCTGTTTATAAAAAAGGCATTAGAAATCAATGTTCACTGGACAGAAAAATAAGGTGCTACACAGTTCAGACCTTCCCTCATTTACAACCCTAATTCTTCTCCAGAGGGAGCAGATAAGTTGACAGGACTTATATCTCTTCAATACTAGACATACTTGACATACATAGACAATACTAGACATTCATGTTTGATTTTCACTTTTCAGTCTCCTCTCTCTTCTCCTCTCTTGCTCATCTTTGGCAACAGAGACTGTTCCTCTAAACCACAGCTCAATCACTGCACACAAATCTGGATAATATTTTCCGAGTCTTTCACATAAGCCAGTGAAAACTTGTTTCCTCCTACGTCGCCCTCTTGGCTCTTTTCAACCAACCACAGCTCTTGTCCTACCTCCTGGGGTTCTGGTCCTCTGTCACTTGCAGCCATGTTCCCATACACCGGGCTTCAATTACACCTAATGGAATTCCTATTCAGAGTGGCCATAATACCCACAAAAATGGAAAGAACAGGCAGCTCCTTACTCTCCTCTTTTGTTCCTTCACTACATACATTCACTGAAACCTGAGTAGCAAGATTATTACATACAAACATTCAAGTAGAAAACTTTCAAACATGTAAAAATGCATTTGCACGTGCCGTCACATCAGTTAGTTCACAGATCTGACATCCATTGTCATGGGCACATCCAAGACAATTTGGTGTGCATTGGTGTACTTTACAGAACTGTATGGAGTACAATAATGCAGAATTTTTATTTTAAGCTTATGCTGTCTGAAAGAGTGGTAATGTAGATGATACTACTATTCTATTTTTAAAGGTGTGCTTAGTTGCTCAGCTATGTCTGAATTTTCAACAAATGGACTGCAGTCCACCAGGCTCCTCTTGCCATGGGGATTCTCCAGACAAGAATACTGGAGTGGGTTGCCATGCCATATCCAGGTACTGCAAGATGAAAAATGCTTCTTTTATTGTGTTATTGTTTTATGTATTATTTGTGTGAAAAGTATCATAAAACTATTAAACTACAGTAATATATAGCCAATTTTCTTAGCTGGCTGCCCAAGTATATTTGCTGGATTTATGAAGAAATTGGGATTTTTGAACACCGTTTTCAAATGTAACTTGTTCATATACAGGGGGCTTACTGTTCTGTTAAGACCTGTGGATCCAAAAGTAAATGCATCCCCTCCAGGTCCAAGAAAGTCACATTCTTGGTTGGGATTTTAGAGGAAATGTGAGATCTCCATAATTCTAGCCATTTCAGTCTTTTCAAAAGACCTTGATCAGGACAAACAAATACCAAAGTAGAAATACTCATTGTGTTTCTACCCACTTCTAGAAAGTGTTGCTAAGTTCTCAATACTAGATCTTGTAATGCTGGTGGACTAGATGGAGAAGTGATGTGAACAGAAATAAGGAAGGTGAGACAGGTAGGTCAGAATGTGAGGTAACAAAGAGAAGGTATTTAGAAGCTGAAGAATTGAGAATGATTTGGGTCCTGAGTTGGAAAAGCAGTTTTCAAAACAAATTGAGTCATGTGGTATGTGTAATCCTCACTTCAGTTCTTAGATCTCTACTGACCAGTCTGCCTCTATTTTCTGGAGCACAGTTCAGATCCATCTAGCTGTTTGTCATTGCTGTTCCTTTCCCCTGGCTCCCACACTGTGTCCAGCCATTCAGGCTATTCCATTCTTTTGTTGTTGTTGTTGTTGTTGTTCTTTAAGGAAGGTGCTGCAGGCTACCTACAAAATGATGTATTCCCTGGTCTCTTTCAAAAGTGAAAATAGTTTGTTATATAGCCATCAGCCCAGTACCTACAGGACTGCACTTCCTACCCTCCTGCGCTCTTAGTCATGACTGGTGACTTTGGGATGCAAACAGATCTGTAAGAGGAATTTCTTGGAAGACTGCTTTCAAGGAGCTGATTCAGCTGAGATGGGACTCTTCCCCTCCCCACCTACTTCCTGTTATGTGGATTTTAGTTATGATGGCTGGAACCCCTGCAATTTTATTGGACAATCATGTAAACTTGGAGCTAGATAGCACCCAAGCTCTGGCTGGCCTACCATCAGCTTTTCTTTTCAATGGGAGAGAAAAATCAAGTGTATCTTGCTAAAGTTATGGTTGTTTTAGTTTGCACAATGTGCATCCAAACTTAATCCTGATACTACTATGTGTTTAATATGATGTAGACATTATTTTATTGGGTTTAGTGAATATATTTATATTTTACATTTCTCTTATTTTTTATTTTATAAATTGATTCACCAACCATTATACCTAAATTGTATAAATGCAAAATTATGGTTATAAACATGCTTTACTTTAGATTTTGAATTTTTATACTTTCTTATCTTCTTCCATTCTTGTGTGTGTGTGTGTGTGTGTTTTCCTTCATATTTGCACAGCCTGGGCCATGTCTTTTCTTATAACCTCATCCATATCCATCTCTGCAAGCCAAAACAGACTGTGAGCTGTTTGGGAAGAACCAAAGAATGAATACAGGGATAAGAATGAAGGGTGGTGGCCCTTGTTACTCATCGTGAATGTTCTGAAGTATGATCACATTTCCCTGCCCTTCTGTGTGCCCATAACCCCAAGGTTTGCCATGACCATGGAAGATACTTCGGCCAGTGGAATTTGAGTAGAGGTGATATGTCACTTCCAAATGGAAGTAGTATTTTCTGTCCCACTAGCTGGAATGGAGATATAATGACAGGAGCTGGAGCAGACATGTTAGACCAGAGGTAAGTAGCGCAAGTGGAAGGTGTGACAAGAAAGAAGCAAGCCCTCATCTCTGTGGAGAGACTTGCAATAACATTATATGAAAGATAATTTAACTTGTATTGTATTTAAGACAATATTACTAAAGTTTTGATTACAGTCGTTGAACTTGTAACCTAAAACTCATAATAAAATAACTGATCTTTGTGATAGCTTTGTCTTGACATTAGGGTCTGAATGAGACAATATCTACTGACGTATACTTACAAGTGAGTCAAATGCCAGCCCTTCCCTCTGGAAGCTGTGTTCTAGTGTGGGATTCAGAAACTGAAGCAAGAACAATGCCACATGGCAGGACAGCTTCAAGATCCTGTAGGAACCCTTGGGAGGGGAACCTCAATCAGTCCTGATCTCAGGAGGTTGCTTGAAGCAGGGACAGTCCTCTGTCAGTCTCCTCATAAATACGCTATGTTGCCAAGTTTTATGTAAAAGTGATTTATTTGAAATTCCTTCCAGAGTGTTTTCCTTTTTGATTCAGTGTTTAAGATATGCGTTTGAGATCTGTTTTGGGAAGACTGCAAATGCCCCAGGGCAACTAAGCCAGTGGACCACAGCCACTGAGCCTGAGTGGTCTAGAGCCTGTGATCTACATCAAGAGAAGCACAGGATTGAAAAGCCAGTGCACTGCAATTACAGAGGAGCCCTTGCTCGCTGAAAATAGAGAAGTCTTGAGCAGCAATGAAGACGTACTGCTGCTGCTAATTCACTTCAGTTGTGTCTAACTCTGTGCGACCACATAGATGAACGCCCACCAGACTCCCCCGTCCCTGGGATTCTCCAGGCAAGAACAGTGGGGTGGGTTGCCATTTCCTTCACCAATGCATGAAAGTGAAAAGGGAAAGTGAAGTCACTCAGTCCTGTCTGACCCTGAGACTCCATGGACTGCAGTCTTCCAGACTCTGTTAATGGGTTTTTCCAGGCAAGAGTACTGGAGTGGTGTCATTGCCTTCTCTGCAATGAAGACCTAGTGCTGCCAAAATTTAAAAAAAAAAAAAAAATTCTCCCACAGAAACCAGTGAGGTCTCAGGGGAAGCAGGATATGGACAACGATAAAATCAGTCTGAGTCTGATATCATGCAAGTCAAGGAGAAGGAAGCTACAGCCTGTTTTCACAAAGAAATTGGGATATAAGCTGTGCTTCAAACGTGCCCCAAACCAAGGCTAGGGTGCTGGGATTTCACTCTCCCCCTAGTGCCTCCCTCTTATCCTTCAACTAACACCCAGCTGGTGTCTCCAAGCCCTGGTATTAGATCCTCCAAAGACAAATCAAAGGAGACACTAGAAGCAAAAGACAACAAAACTCAGGAAAATGCAACCTCAGATAATGTCTAGCTTTCTGCACCTAGTCTGCCATCTCCAGCGTCATATCTGAAACCCTGCGAGTCTAAAGAAATCCATGAGTCTCTACATATAAGCACTTTTTTTTAAATTCAGGTTTTAATTTGAACACGAGTGTAGTAGACTTACAGCATTGTATTAATATTAGTTGCA
Source organism: Litocranius walleri (assembly GCA_006410535.1). NCBI lineage: Eukaryota > Metazoa > Chordata > Mammalia > Artiodactyla > Bovidae > Litocranius > Litocranius walleri. Next base: position 674,322 of record SJYG01000223.1, on the reverse strand, counting down.
TGTGAAATTAATTCCCTTATAAACAAGACCAGGAGCTGACTGTGGCTCAGATCATGAACCCCTTATTACCAAATTCAGACTTAAATTGAAGAAAGTAGGAAAAACCGCTAGACCATTCAGGTATGACCTAAATCAAATCCCTTATGATTATACAGTGGAAGTGAGAAATAGGTTTAAGGGCTGAGATCTGATAGATATAGTGCCTGATGAACTATGGAATGAGGTTCGTGACACTATAAAGGAGACAGGGATCAAGACCATCCCCATGGAAAAAAAATGCAAAAAACCAAAATGGCTGTCTGGGGAGGCCTTACAAATTGCTGTGGAAAGAAGAGAGGTGAAAAGCAAAGGAGAAAAGGAAAGACATAAGCATCTAAATGCAGAGTTCTAAAGAATAGCAAGAAGAGATAAGAAAGCCATCTTCAGATATCAATGCAAAGAAATAGAGGAAAAGAAAAGAATGGGAAAGACTAGAGATCTCTTCAAGAAAATTAGAGATACCAAGGGAACATTTCATGCAAAGATGGGCTCCATAAAGGACAGAAGTGGTCTGGACCTAACAGAAGCAGAAGATATTAAGAAGAGATGGAAAGAAAACACGAAAGAACTGTACAAAAAAGATCTTCAAGACCCAGATAATCATGATGATGTGATCACTAATCTAGAGCCAGACATCTTGGAATGTGAGAGCATTCCATTAGAAAGCATCACTACAAACAAAGCTAGTGGAGGTGATGGAATTCCAGTTGAGCTGTTTCAAATCCTGAAAGATGATGCTGTGAAAGTGCTGCACTCAATATGCCAGCAAATTTGGAAAACTCACCAGTGGCCACAGGACTGGAAAAGGTCAGTTTTCATTCCAATTTCAAAGAAAGGCAATGCCAAAGAATGCTCAAACTACCACACAATTGCACGCATCTCACATGCTAGTAAAGTCATGCTCCAAATTCTCCAAGCCAGGCTTCAGCAATACATAAACCATGAATATCCTGATGTTCAAGCTGGTTTTAGAAAAGGCAGGGGAACCAGAGATCAAATTGCCAACATCTGCTGGATCATGGAAAAAGCAAGAGAGCTCCAGAAAAACATCTACTTCTGCTTTATTGACTATTCCAAAGCCTTTGACTGTGTGGATCACAATAAACTGGGGAAAATTCTGAAAGAAATGGGATTACCAGAACACCTAACCTGCCTCTTGAGAAATCTGTATGCAGGTCAAGAAGCAACAGTTAGAACTGGACATGGAACAACAGACTGGTTCCAAATAGGAAAAGGAGTACGTCAAGGCTGTATATTGTCACCCTGCTTATTTAACTTCTATGCAGAGTACATCATGAGAAATGGTGGACTGGAATAAACACAAGCTGGAATTAAGATTGCTGGGAGAAATATCAATAACCTCAGATATGCAGATGACACCACCCTTATGGCAGAAATTGAAGAGGAGCTAAAAAGCCTCTTGATGAAAGTGAAAGAGGAGAACGAAAAAGTTGGCTTAAAGCTCAACATTCAGAAAACGAAGATCATGGCATCCGGTCCTATCACTTCATGAGAAATAGATGGGGAAACAGTGAAAACAGTATCAGACTTCATTTCTGGGGGCTCCAAAATCACTGCAGATGGTGACTGCAGCCATGAAATTAGAAGATGCTTACTCCTTGGAAGAAAAGTTATGACCAACCTAGATAGCATATTCAAAAGCAGAGACATTACTTTGCTGACTAAGGTCCGTCTAGTCAAGGCTATGGTTTTTCCTGTGGTCATATATGGATGTAAGAGTTTGACTTTGAAGAAGGCTGAGCGCCAAAGGATTTATGCTTTTGAACTGTGGTGTTGGGGAAGACTCTTGAGAGTCCCTTGGACTGCAAGGAGATCCAACCAGTCCATTTTGAAGGAGGTCAACCATGGGATTTCTTTGGAAGGAATGATGTTAAAGCTGAAACTCCAGTATTTTGGCCACCTCTTGAGAAGAGTTGACTTATTGGAAAAGACTCTGATGCTGGGAGAGATTGGGGGCAGGAGGCGAAGGGAACAACCGAGGATGAGATGGCTGGATGGATCATGGACTCGACAGACGTGAGTTTGAGTGTACTCCAGGAGTTGATGATGGACAGGGAGGCCTGGCGTGCTGTGATTCATGGGATCGCAAAGAGTCGGACACGACTGAGTGACTGAACTGAACTGAACTCATACATATACATGTACCATCTGTCTCTTATTTTTCCATACTGGATATTATAGACAATTGAGCAGAATTCCTGTGCTGTACAGTAGGTCTTTGTTGATTGTCTACTAAATAAAGTAGTATACATATATTAATCTCAAACTCTCAAATTATCCCTCTCCCACCTTGCACCTTCTGTAGGTATAATTATTGTTTTGATGGAGGGAAGGGTCTACATACTTTTTGGATGAGAGTCTGCTTGTGAGAGTGCAGTGGCCAGGGAAAGCAAGCCTGAGAGAGACTCATTTGAGATGATGGTATCACTAAGACAGAAACTTCAAAATGGACTTTCTATAAACTTCTTACTGCAAAACTATTTTGAACATAACATATAAGAAAGAAGAGTGTCATGAACCCTATATTTCATCATTCATCATCAATAACTACAAAACTAACCTCTTAGTTCCACAGATTGTCATAGACTGGAGACTATGCAACATCAAGGTGATGGCCAATTGATTTCCCAGCGGAAACCGTCTTGACTTGCATAAATCTTTCTCATCTTGCTATGTTCTCACATTGGTGGTTGAAGGGAAGGAAGAAGAGGGAGAATAAGAGAGAAAAAGAGGGTTAGGCTAATCCCATCATGAGGGACCACCATCAAAACCCCATGTCAACCTGGGAACCTCCCAAATGCCCTATTCCCTAATATCATCATACTGGGAGTCAAGGGTGGACACAATTCACTTCATAGCAGCTATGTATAGCACAGCAGCTATCTGTTTTTAAATCAAGACAGACCATAATTTCATTATCTCTGCTACTCCTTATTCATTTTTCCTGAAGTATTTTCGGGACAAGAAGAACATTTCACAAAATTCACATAATGAATATTTGTGGTAGAATGATAAGATATGGAAAAAGTGCTCTTTTGTTCCCTCCAAAATGAACATTTTATATCCAGTCCATGTGCAAATTTCCCTGATTCTCAAAAAGCAGATGTCTTTTCACAGTTTATTGAAAGAATGTTACCCTATGTTGCACTTGATTGTTCTCCTTTAGGACTAAATAAGTGTTCCTCTCTCAATTTTAATGCCATTTATTTGTTCAGAAACTGGGAGGATGCAGGGTGGTTTGTCCTACAGAATGTCCCACTATTGGTTTCAGAGCAAGAGTCCACAATGCCAGCACAGTGGGTCAGGACCAGTACCAGTCCTTGGTCTATTAGGTCCAGACCTCCACAGCAGGAGGTGAGCTGCAGGCCAGTGAATGAGGCTTTACCTGTATTGTAGCTGCTCCCCAACACTTTCTCATCACCCCCAGAAGGGACAGTCTATCTGCTTTTCCTGGAACTGTAATTACATAACATATGCTTAATAGAAACAAAAATAGCATAAATATTGATGAATATTTTCCTTTCTCAGTGCTCAGAATGGTGAGTTGGTGCCCTAGCAGTCTATCACAGTGACGGATTAGATGTTGCCTATTAACTTTTGGACACATTTGGCCAGCTTAAAATTAAATATTAAAAAGCTAAGATCACATGATCCAGCCCCATCCTTCATGGCAAATAGGAGAAAAGGTGGAAGCAGTGACAGATTTCTTCATCTTAGTCTCTAAAACCACTGTGGATGCTGATTGCAGTCATGAAATCCCAAGACATTTGCTTCTTGGCAAGAAAGCTATGGGAAACATAAACAGTGTGTTGAGAAGCAGAAACATCATTCTTCCCAACAAACTGGTAGGTATTTTGCCTTTTCATTTGGATTCCTAAACTTTCTCTCCAGTCCCCATTGGTCTTTGAAGACCCTCAGCTTTCTGGTCTTTCATGATTCCCAATAATATTTTGTGCATTCTTTACCCAGTCCTGAAATCAGCCATCTATTTAAGATCATCTGATGGGAAATGTATTTAGAAGTTAGATGTTAAACCTTAGAATAGTCACTGTTATCAACTTGTCACTGCTTCTACGCTTTACAGTGGTAACAGGAAGAAGTACACATCTTCCTTAAAAATTAAAATATAAATATAATTAGTTGGTACAATCTTTTCCTTTCAGTTCAATATTTAAGACAGCAGGGTTTGAAATAAACTTCTATATATTATATGTGAGCCTCTTTATTCTAGAGATTGAAAACTTATTTCAGAACATTAGTTTTAATTATTGTCTTGCTTTTACCTGTTAACATACATATGATTCTGTCACAATAAGAGAAAAAATATGAGTAAAAATAAGTTGTTGAATTATTGCTAGCCACAGCTGCAATCACAGTGCAGTTGCATGGCAGCTGTAATGGCAGTACAGAAGTGTGGTGGAGAGGGACTACCCCATGTCCAAATCAGGGGCAGCAGCTGAGAGGTGCTACCCTACTTTCAAGGTAAGAAGCAGCAGCTATGCTTTGCTGGAGCAGCCATGAAGAGATACACCACATCCAAGGTAAGATAAACCCAAGTAAGATGGTAGACACTGAAAGAGGGCATCAGAGGGCAGACAGACTGAAACCACAATCACAGACAACTAGCAAATCTGCCACATGGATCACAGCCTTGTCTAACTCAGTGAAACTAAGCCATGCCTTGTGGGGTCATCCAAGATGAAGAGGTCATGGTGGAGAAGTCTGACAGAATGTGGTCCAGTGGAGAAAGGAAATGGAAACCATTTCAGTATTCTTGCCTTGAGAACCCCATAAACAGTATGATAAGGCAAAAAGATAGGACAATGAAACATGAACTCCCCAGGTCGGTAGGCACCCAATATGCTACTGTAGAACAGTGGAGAAATAACTCCAGGAAGAATGAAGGGATGGATTCAAAGCAAAGACAACACCCAGTTGTGTGTGGGACTCATGATAGAAGCAAGATTAGATGCTCTAGAGAGCAATATCGCATAGGAACCTGGACTGTTAGGTCCATGAAGCAAGGCAAATTGGAAGTGGTCAAACAGGAGATGACAGGAGTGAACATAGCCATTCTAGGAATCAGCAAACTTAGAGGGACTGGAATGGGTGAATTTAACTCAGGTGACCATTATATCTACTAACATGGGTAGAAATCCCTTATAAGAAATGGAGTAGACATCATAGTCAACAAAAGAGTCTGAAATGTAGTACTTGGATGCAATCTCAAAAATGACAGTATGATCTCTGTTCGTTTCCAAGAAAAACCATTCAATATCACGGTAAACCACGTCTTTGTCCCGATCAGTAACACTGAAAAAGCTGAAGTTGAATAGTTCTATGAAGACCTACAAGACCTTCTAGAACTAACACCCAAAAAGAGATGTTCTTTTCATTATAGGGACTGGAATGAAATAATAGGAGTCAAGAAATACCAGGAGTAATGCAAATATGGCCTTGGAGTACAGAACAAAGCAGTGAAAAGCCTAATAGAGTTCTGACCAGAGAACGCACAGGTAATGGCAAACATCCTCTTCCAATAACACAAGAGAAGACTCTACACATGGACATCACCAGATGGTCGACACCAAAATCAGATTGATTATATTACTTGAAGCCAAAGATAGAGAAGCTTTATAGAGTAAGCAAAAACAAGACTGGGAGCTGACGGTGGCTCAGATCATGAACACCTTATTGCCAAAGTCAGACTGAAATTGAAGACAGTGGAGAAAAGCACTAGACCATTCAGATATGACCTAGCAAATGCCTTAGGACTATACAGTGGAAGTGAGAAATAGATTTAATGGACTAGATGTAATACACAGAGTGCCTGATAAACTATGGATGGAGGTTCATGACATTGTACAGGAGACAATGTACAGGAATCAAGACCATTCCCAAGAAAAAGAAATGCAAAAAAGCAAAATAGCTGCCTGAGGAGGCCTTGCAAATAGCTGTGAAAAGAAGGGAAGCAAAAAGCAAGAGAGAAAACCAAAGATCTATGCATTTGAATGTAGAGTTCCAAAAAATAACAAGGAGAGATAAGAAACCCTTCTTCAGTGATCAATGCAAAGACATAGAGAAAAACAGTAGAATGGGAAGACTACATATTTCTTCAAGAAAATTAGAGATACCAAGGAAATATAGTTGTTGAATATAGTGTCAGATTTCTTTCCTTTTCTTTTTTTCTTTTGGTTTCCTTTGGTTTTGCTTTTCATGGGCAGTATTTCTGTTTTTTCTTAGAAGATATTCCACTCTCAATGTAGAGTCATAAGTCTGAATTTTAAAGCCACTTAAGTAATGTGCTGTTATAGGTAGCTAGTCAACAACTTGATACAATTATATTTATTAGTCTTTGTTCTCAATTTGTTCAGTTCAGTTCTATCCTTCAGTTGTGTCCATCTCTTTGCAACACCATAGACTGCAGCATGCCATGCTTCCCTATCATCACCATCTCCCAGAGCTTGCTCAAGCTCGTGTCCGTCGACTTGGTGATGCCATCCAACCATCTCATTTTCTATCTTACACTTCTCTTCATCCTTTCAATCTTTCCTAATATCAGGGTCTTTTCTCATGAGTCAGCTTGTTTGGTATGCATTCAGTCTCTTTTAAAAATCAACCAACATGAATTAAATTCCTCTCTGTCCCCACTGCACTCCCAACTCTAGGCCAGAAACAAAAATCTGCAGACTGAAGGCTGATTCCAGCATATTGCTGTGGAGATTTCGTACAAAATCTTTTTTTGGAGGGAAAAAAAAGTTGCAAGCATTAAAATCAATAGATTGTACGTTAATATCCAATTAGCTGTCAGAAACTTCTGATTCTCTTGACAACATAGCCAACTGGCCTGCTTTCAAGCATGAGTGAAATGGAGGAAAGGCTGCTCCCAGTGGTAGGGCCTGTGTTGCCCAGATTCCAACATGGCACTCTAGTCCTAATATCATATCTCCTGCCTCCTGGGGCCATGAGTTTGTGAGAACTAGACTTCTAGCTCTCTTTAGATAAAGACTACTTTTGCCTTGATCAACCTTGACTTTGAAGCCTTTAAGTCAGAGCCTAGCACACAGTTCTTCCTTGTACAGTTGTTGGAGATATAAATTATCTTGTGGATACATATGACTTTTCTTCCAGTACTGAAACCATGCAATTGAAGACTGGAATCATAAGTGCCCCTGATGTCTGCCACTAGACCCACTACCTAAGCCAGTTGTATGTCCCTGAGCTGCCACTGAAGACCTCAGTTGCCATTTGACAACTTATCCTCCTAACAGTCTCCTCTCCAATGAAGACAGCAATGTCTATCTCATCAAGTGGCTAGAAGATGACATGAAACTACAAGTGTTGAGCATGGCCCCTAGTATCCATTTTCATGATGTTCTTAGCAGTTTTTTTCTCCAAGTAATCAAGGTTCTCCGTCTTTTCAGATTTCCATACAGATAAGTTTGATTTTCCAGCCAAGCTTCAAATAAGAGATTACAGTTCAATTCTTTGTATTCTGAAAAGCTTCAAAGGCCACTCGCCAAGGACACTGATGAAGGTAAAGATTTTATCGAGATTTTTTTTTTTTTCCAGATCTTTTAGTGGCCTAAAGGGGAAAACTCAGGTAGGTCAGAGCATATATAACTAGGGGCTCCTGGTCACCACTACATGCTAAGAACACAAACTTTCCTGAGTACCTTGATCCAAGAAAGAAGCATGAAGTGGCTTGTGCTCCTTGGGCTGGTGGCCTTCTCAGAATGCATAGTCAAGTAAGTATGGGGACTGTAAGTCACATCATATTCCTTTCTTGGATTTTTCTTCTCATCTGATTATTCTTCCACCCATCAGGTTTAGAAGGGAATGGGATATTTCCCTAAGAGTCTTAAAGTTCAACTCTTACTTATTGATAAGTAAGTTGCTATAGGAACTGTGGTTCCCAAGGTGTTGGTGTAGATTTGGGTTGCACAAATCTTGGGGTCCAGTCATATTATGACCTATTGAAAATGCAACTCCTAGCAACTGTTCAGTGCATAGTCTATGCACATGTCTTTGTGGTCTTGTGGAATAGCACTTTTCTACATTTATTCAACATGTCCTCTTTTATCCTGGTCTACTTCAGTGTGTATATGTCTATGTCTGCATCTCTGTATCACTGCCATTTATCTCTCCATCTCTTTGAAAGTCACTGGGAGTGTATTTCTCTTTGTCTTGTTTTCTTTTAATTTTTCATTTGACTCTTACTTCCTTCTGAAGCCACTGAATTTCCCTTACTTCCCTATATATTGGATTCTTCCTTCAACTCTGTCTTCTCTTTCAACTTGGAGAAAGACACACTGTTTTACACTGTTTTATATCAGACAAGCAGTGTGAACATAATCAACTCAGAAACCTCTTACAAGTCACTCCCTTGTAAAAGAGGATAAGAGTCCCCCTTTTATATCTTTCCTTGAGGTTCTATGAGAAGGAATGTGTGAGATAGCAACAGCAATGCTAATGGCTGTCTGTCATTGCTGAGACTTCCAATTTATCAGGTACCTTATATCCATCACTTCACTTATCCCCAAGTTATTCTATTTGGAGGGTTTGTATTGTTACATTCCACCGTTTTACCGAAGGGGAGATTGAGACACCACATGGTCATTTGCCTTACCAAAGACTGCAGATATTCATAAAATTCTGATAATAATGTGCATCATAAGATTAGATAATACACAAGGCCATTACAATCACGGTTATATCTTAACACTGACAGCTAATTAAATCATCTGCTTTGATTTCTTTGTCAAATGCTCGGTGAAAGAATACCTCTAAGGAGAGTGAAGACCATGAGAAATACCGTCAATGGAAAAAATATGCTGAACAATTTCCTGAAGGAGCATGCTTACAGACTGTCCCAGATTTCTTTTCGTGGCTCAAATCTAACTACTCACCCACTGAGGAACTACAAGGATGTGAGTATTTTGGGAGAATGGTGCTCCACAGCGCCCCCTGGTGCTCTAGCCTACCACTAGGGCTCATCTGGAGCTGCCAGGTGGGATGCTGGGGTTGGGGTTCCTGCAGGAGGTCCAGACACTGGAAAAGAGGGACCCCACCCAGAGGAGAAGGCACTCTCATCTTCAACTGTTGGTCTTTGTGATTGGGCCCAGCAATTACCAGGTGGCAGGTAAACATCCATTTCTGTGTCAAAGATGTGTCATTAGTTTGAGGGCGATTGTTCCTTCTGAACTAAGTGAGCCACTCAGTTATAGATGAAGAGTGAACCATCACTGATCAAAGGTAGAACCAACTGCAAAGCAACTGTAAATCCCCAGGTAGAGGAAATCAGTTGCTACAGATGCAAGAATGACAGCAATAAAAAGCTACTGAACCTGTATTGTGAGTATGGCCATAAGAATCACTGTGGTTCCTGTGTTTAGATTAGAAAAAAGGCTTATTTTGTCTTCAAGATGTCTTCAAAAATGTCCATGCCAGCCTAAGATAGGCAAAGAGTAAATACATGTCAAATGAAAGGGTCAACTGTGTGCTGTTGCTTGGATGTGGTCTGAGTTTAGAGGGAGTGGTTGGGGTTGATCAAGAAGGAGCTTCTGGAGAAGCAGGTGCTAAGGCTGGGTTTGAAGACACTACAGAGCTTCCAAAATGAAGGCCCCAGGACTTCCATGGGTTTCCAGTGGTCCTGGTCAGAGAGTCAATATCCTACATACAATATAGCACAGGAAAAATATAACAAATGCAGATATTTCTGTGACCAAAGTCTGTGAGCTGCACGGTCGTTAGAAAGTGATCTCAAGGGATATGTGACACCCAGAGGGAGGCATCAGTTTGGGAATAGATGGTAGCCAGTTCTGCACTAACCCACTCCCTCTTTCTCCTGGTAGCTGTTTTACATGGGTAACATCACCATTGGAACACCTCCTCAGGAATTTCAAGTTGTCTTTGACACAGGCTCATCTGACTTGTGGGTCCGTTCTGTATTTTGCAACAGATCAACCTGTTGTGAGTACAAACACCCCCTAGCCGGATCAGCTTTCACTTGCCCTGCTGCCCTGTTTCCACCCTTGGCACCTGATGACACTCATCTCTTGTGTCTGCAGCTGCACAAGTTAGGTTCAGACATCATCAATCTTCCACCTTCCGGCTTACCAATAAGACCTTCAGGATCATCTATGGATCTGGGATAATTGATGGAGTTGCTGTTCAAGACACAGTTCGGGTAACAGTGTTACAAATGCTGAGTCAGAACTGGCTATGGAGTGACCACTGTTTGCAAAACAGATACAGAACCATCTGGCAGGACACTTCCTAGCCTAACTCCCATAGATATTGGCCATCTTATCCACAGGATCATGTATCTGGGGAAGGAGTGCCTGTGGTTACACATAAGCAAACAAATTAGCTAACCCAGAGAGTGACTTGAGGTGTGGACTTGCAGCTCCTCTGCCCATGAGCAGTTTAAGATTCATTTTGCTGGAAGCAAGAAGAAGGGATAAAACCACACTCTTTTATATTTGCAGACTGCTCCAGGCACTTTCAGGTGATAACTGGTTTAATCCTGCAACAACCTCACACAGCAGTTACTCTGATTAGCTCATGAGACAGATGAGGAAACAGATGCAGACAGCAAGGGCCTTGCTGAGGGCATACATATGGTAAGAGTTGGAGTTAGGCTGGTTTTTCAGGACTGAAGTTGCTGTGAGGTGTTTGGGGACAGGATAAAACTGATCTGGGGACCCAGGAGGCAGTCAAGGGCTTTAGGTATCCAGAGTGGGAGACCTGAGAAGTCAAGGGGCCTGATAAATGAGTTCTCACTCGAGATGACCCTTGAGTGTCTGATAAACCTATGCCCTGCCTCCCCCAAAATACTTCAGTAGTTACCCTCTCTCTTTTTCTCTCTCATACACAGTCACAGAAATATACAAATATCCCAAAAAGTGAATTCCCTAGACAGTAATTTCATAGAACCCTGCAAACTAGATTGTGTTTTTGGCATCTGTCTTCCTGGACAGATGCAGAATCCTCAGTCTATTACAGAGAATGCAGTCCATACCTGTCATTAGGTCACAGTGATGCCAAAGAGAAGGCTATCTTGCTCTTGATTATTTTGTCCCTCAGGTGGCACCTATGCGACCTGGCCTGACTCTTGGTTGCCCCACCTGGATAGAGGCCACGAGGCCAATTTGACTTACTCATGTGGTGTTTTTCAGAGTGGCAGATGTTTTATAATTCACAGCCTCTCTCAAATGGAACCCAAATTACCCACCCAGCTTGAACTAACCATCTGTGGGCCACCAAAGACAGAGCCCAGCCTGAATTCTTCTCTGAGAATCTAATGGCAATGTACCCCAGGCCAGTTCTAGACCCACTTCACGTATCTGTAAGTGGCAACACTCTTCTCTCCCACAGATTGGGGAACTTGTAAGTACTTACCAGCCGTTTGGTCTAAGCATGGAAGAATCTGGGTTTAAAGGCCTACCTTTTGATGGTGTCTTGGGCTTGAACTACCCCAATATATCCTTCTCTGGAGCCATCCCTATCTTTGACAAGCTGAAGAATCAAGGTGCCATTTCTGAGCCAGTTTTTGCCTTCTACTTGAGCAAGTAAGTCTGAGATGGACAATCCCTTTCTCCAAATTAGCTGTAAGATGCTTTCAGGTGCACGAAAATTATAGAGCACTTGATAAAGTAGTACCCTGGGAGATTATCTAACCCAGGATAACTATGGCCCCAGGGCCCAACTGGATTAGCCCCTGGCTTTTATAAATAAAATTTTATTGGAACCCAAACCTACTCCTGGGCTTAAGACCAGTAACATGGTCTAGGGGAGTGAGTGAGGAGGAAGGCTAATGGGAGGCAACAGAAAACAAGTTGAAGGAAAAGGCATTAGGATTTGCTTATGAATTTGATCAGGAAGGAAGGAGAAGGATGGTGTATATCTTTCCTTCCTCATTAGCATTCCACTGGGAGCCCAAGACCAGCTGCCCAATTTTTAGGAGCCAGTGAGAAATGAAAGTGTGGGACCCCTTGTTCAAGAAATATTAGACATTTTAAGACAGGGAGAGCGGAAGTGAGATCCCTTCTCAGTGTGGGGCCCTTTGGACAGTAGAGGCCACAGGCCAGTGGAGCCAACACTGGGTGACCTGAATGCACACCCTTAGAACTCTCAGGCCTTGATTTTCCTGAAAAATGACAATGTGGATGAGGGGAAAATCAGAACACTTCAGCACCATGTCCTCTGAGGGTGACTGAGCACTCAGGTTGCTGGAGGTCCAACGCATCTTTAGAAGACATAGTGAGTTGAACCCAGCCAAGTGATTCAGCTTCTGATCTCTGTGTCACTCACTAGCCAGTAACAGACCACAGTCTGGATCTCAATCTCTCTTAGACTTGATTTCTGCATCTGTACATGGGGACCTTATTAGGGGCCTTGATGGGTGGATCAGCACAGCTGTCAGACATTGCTGTTGTTACTGTCCTCCAAGGATCCCCCACTCTGTTCTCTCTACAGAGACAAGCGGGAGGGTAGTGTGGTGATGTTTGGTGGGGTGGACCATCACTACTACAAGGGAGAGCTCAAGTGGGTACCATTGATCCAAGCGGATGACTGGAGTGTACACATGGACCGGTAAGCCTCTCTCTCTGAGGGTCAGCCAAAATGATGTTCCCACTACTGTTCATGGACACAGGCAGACACACACACAAATGCGTTCTCAGACACACAGTCACACAGACATATACACCACCCACAACCACACAGGCAGACACACAGACACATGGAAACACACAAGCAGACACATATGAACCTACACAGAGACACATAAAAACATGCATAGCTAGTCAGAGACACACAAGCGCACAGAGATGCGTACAAACACACAAACAAACACACAAGCACATAGATACACAAACAACCTATGGGTTCATAATCTCCAAGCCTTCTGAACAAGGCTCTGACCAGAATCCTAAAAGGGACCAGAGAGGTCTGTGCAGATGGGAGAGGCCTGCACCCACTGCCCTTTGAGGTGGGAAGCATGGTTAGAGGACTCTACAGTGTGGTGAACAGAGGATCAGGGAGAATTTCTCCAGCTTGAACAGAGTTATGATAAGATGACCGACTGTCCAGGGCTACCTAGGACATAAGAATTTCTCAGTACAGATAAATGTCATTTTAAATACTGGGACAGTCTTGAGAAAATGGGGGAAACTGGTCTTATTAGGGAGCAGTTACCCAGCAGTGAAGAGAGGTTGGCTGCAGTCTTAAGATATGAAAGTAACTAATAAAAAGGACACACCTTGGGCACACAGTGGGACAGGGGCTATAACAGAATCAGGAAGGTGGGTTCCAGGAGTGACCTGAGGATAAGAGGCATAACTGATAAGATTCTGTGTCATACCCTCAGACAAAAGCTGACCTGTCCTTTGGAGTTTCGGTGGGCTAGTTCATGTATTCGTGGCCAGGGTCTCAAGGTCTGAGCTGGTTGGAGGAACAGTGCTTGGAGACACCCTCTCCCAGAGGAGCCCCTCTCTCCCCCTACTATGAGAATCTGCTGCCACTACAAATCTCCATCTTCACTCTCTGTGCGACCTGTTATTTGTTCCCCATCAGATACAGCTCTCTTAATGTTTCTTATTGTTTTCTCAGTCTTTATTCACTTATTGAACAGATAAGCTTTGGGCATCTACTGTGTGCCAGGCACTTTAGGGAGGCAAGGAAAATAAAACTCACCCTCACATCTAAGAAGGCAGATGTACATGAAGTGACTCGCCTTCATAGTGAATTGTATCTTTGGTACATGCTAGACATGAGGAGGAGAAGGCAATGGTCACCCATTCCAGTACTTTGCCTGGAAAATCCCAGGGACTGCGGAGCCTGGTGGACTGCCTCTATGAAGTCCCACAGAATTGGATATAACTGAAGTTAGTTAGCAGAAGCAGACATGAGGAAGGGTCTACAGAGAGAGACCAAGATAGGAGACTGATAAACACTGGGGGAAAGACTTCCCGAAAACAATACAATTAAGGTGGAATCTGGAAGATGAGAAGAATTCTGCTAGTCAAAGGGGAGTGGGGTCTTCTAGGAAGGAAGACCAGCTTGTGTCAAGGTACAAAAATCCTGGTATATTCAAGTACTGCATTCGAGGATGTCAAGAAAGTTGCTGTGTTGAGCGTAAAGGAAAAGAGGGCAAGAGACAAAGTGCTGTTTAGGAGACAATCGGGAAGGGGACAACTCTGGGGAGACTCAGAGTGATTGTGATGCCTGCCTTCTTCCACTGTCTTTCAGCATCTCCATGAAAGGAAAGGTTATTGCTTGTTCTGATGGCTGTGAGGCCCTTGTGGACACCGGGACATCACATATCCAAGGGCCAAAAAGACTGGTCAATAACATACAGAAGGTCATTGGTGCCACGCTACAGGGTTCCAAGGTGAAAGGTCATGCCCAAGGGTTTCTCCCAGTCTCCACACACAAGGATCTCCAGGGCCAACGTCTCTCTCTCTATCTGTAACAGCACTATGTTTCATGTTCTGCGGTCAATACCCTGCCCTCTATTATCTTCACCATCAACAGCATCAACTACCCAGTACCAGCTCCAGCCTACATCCTCAAGGTGAGGGGAAAATACGGAGGGTTTGTTCTCAAACTGGATCTTGCTGGAACTCTTGCGCTGCTGCTGGGAGGAGTGCGCCCTCTGGAGGCAATGCCATGCCATTGCAGATGCTGCTGAGCCCTGGGGTTGGGCCAGTGACTCTCACAAGACCAGTCACTTGAGAGTAAAGGGCCATGTGGGACACTGTTCTTCCTGAAATAAATGTGGAGATACCACACCATATGGCATGGTGGGGGTCAGGGAGATGGGAACACTAACATCCTCAGTCCTCAAAGAGCGTCAATTCATCTGAACCCTTAGGTGCATGAGCATGAAAGTTAGCTCTAGCAGTCCCTGAAATAGGCCATGTTACAAGGAGAATGGCTGAGGACAGTCCTGGTGTGATGTCCCAGCATAAGTTAACAGTCTCCATTCCCTTCTCAAACTTTTCCTGGTTTGGATGATAAATTGCATGGTCAGCGTAGTTCTTAGCTGAATCTTCCCCTTGCTGTGGCCAGGTGCATCCTTTGTGAGTTGAGGTACCTGATGCCTCTGTGGGGAGGTTGGATACTAAAGTGAATGAAGGGTGCACATTGACTGCTCAGCCCTGGCAAGGGTGGAGCTCCCTGCGAGAGTTCAGAGAAGGCTGATGAGCTCAAAGAAGGCTTTGAGGAAGAGAGGGAATCTCAGGAATTCTAAACCCACAAACTCATTGAGCCATATAGAAGGTTGCTTGGTTCTAGGCGAAACTGCACTGGTTTCCATGCAAATGGCATCTCAACGTGCCCTGCACTGGGGCAGTGGGGACTTATGAAGGGTGATAAGGGCTACGGACTGACTGGTGGGGATTGGGAACCAGAATACTTTACCCAACCAAGCCTGGAGAGGCCAAAAAGGGTGAAGTTGGGCCGAAGGAGGCTTCTCAGAGTTCCTGAGTTAAGTTTTTAAAAACGTGTTGTGGGCACTGCTCTATTTAAGATGGATAACCAACAACCAGTTACTTTGTAGCACAGGGAACTTCACTCAGTTATATGACAGCCTGGATGGGAGGGGTGTCCTTGGGACCAGGATACCTACATACATACAGCTGTGCCCCTTAACTGTCCACCTGAAACTTAGAATATTGTTAATCATCTATAATAAAAAAAAAAAAAGTTTTTAAAAAAGTATGGATTGTGGGGAGGCAGGAGGAGAATCAGCATTCTTT
The DNA here is from genome assembly GCA_006410535.1 of Litocranius walleri. NCBI lineage: Eukaryota > Metazoa > Chordata > Mammalia > Artiodactyla > Bovidae > Litocranius > Litocranius walleri. The sequence goes on along the minus strand of SJYG01000223.1, from coordinate 658,498 downwards.
GCAGAGAAAACAAGGAGCAGGAGGCAGAAGAAAAGAAACAGGGAGTGAGAGGAACTATGGACACACTTGTTCTTTTCTAAAAAAATTATATTGAAGTGTGGCTAATCTTCAGTGTTGCTTTAAGTTCTTCTACACAGCAATGTGACTCAGTTATACATATAAAATATATTTTTTCTTATTCATTTTCATGTGGTTTATCACTGAATATTGAATATAGTTCCTTACACCCTACAGAAGGATTTTGTTGTTTTTCATTCCTCTGTTTCCCTAACTCCCAGTCCTCCGCTCACCACACCCTTCCTCATGGCAACCTCATGTCTTGGGCCTCTTTGGTTTTAGATGAACTCTCACATCCCCCGCTGCTGAGAAAACCCCTTGATACTTACCAAAAGAGGGAAATAAAGCAAAGAATTGTGCTGGGTCTGGATATTGGGGAAAGTCACCTGTAAGGGCTCATGCTGACTGGTGTGTGTCTCTGACTCCCCCAGGATTCTAGAGGCCGCTGTTATACCACCTTTAGAGAGCATGGATTGAGTTCATCTACAGAGGTCTGGTTCCTGGGCAACGTCTTCCTGAGGCTGTATTTCTCAGTCTTTGATCGAGGAAATGACAGGATTGGCCTGGCACGGGCAGTATAAATGTTTGGAGTACTTCAGGAATCAGTAAGCCTGCTTCTAACACACACTCCCTCACACTTTGGGCACTGCTGCCAAGGATGCTGGTGAACTGTATTCGGTGGTCTGCACACCCTATTCTCAGTAAAGAATAAAGGGTTTCACTCTTAATGGTGCTGAAACAAATGGTTGCCTCTGTTTGTGTCCGGGAGTGAAGGATCTAGAACCAAGTCTGAATCAAAATTGAGAGATGGTGATGAACAGGGAGGCCTGGCATGCTGCGATTCATGGGGTTGCAAAGAGTCAGACATGACTGAGTGACTGAACTGAACTGAACTACTCCAGCTGGCTTCAAGGAAAATGGAGACTCATTGAAATGATTCTGGGAATCCAGGATACAAAAATCAGAGCAAATACAAAGATCTCAGTGACTGGACCCAAGAAATCATAAGTCATCAATTCTCTCTCACCTTCACTCTTTCCCTTCAGTCTGCTTTGATGGTCTTAGCCTGACAATTTTCTTCTTTAAGTTTTCTACACCTAGTGATGGAATTCAAGCTACCTGCCCTAGGGTTTTAAATCCCAAAGGCATCACCTAGTAAGGAAAGAAGATTGCAGACATCAGAGTTCAAGGGTGTTTTCTGAATGACCCACCTCAGATCACATGTACAGCCCTAGATCAGCCATCCCGGCAGGGACATGTGGTCATATGACTGGCTTTACGTGGTCTTTGGCCCTGACCAGGCAGCACACATGATTGTCAATTTCCTCCAGAACTACATGACTGAAGTTGGGGAGAGGCAGCACCAAGGATAGCGACTGGGAGATGGTCTAGGCCAGGGAAGATTTTGTGGTGACCCACCAATTCCACCACCTTCTCATTCAGAGGAATTATAAGGGGTACAGGTGATCTTATTACTGGGTTTCTCCTCCAGAAGATTTAGGTGCAGTATTTCATGCAGAGCTTGTTCCCTCTTGTTCCCACACCCCAGTCACTAGCTCTCTGCCACATATGCATGCTCTGTCCTTTACTTGTTCCACTTGGTAAGTGGTTGCCCCAGTGGATCCCTGAGCCATCCCCCTCCTCCAGGGCTGTCTTTAGCCTTTCTGAGTGTCCTCCAGGGGTGGAGCTACAAACTATTTGCTTGGAGCTGGAAGCATCTGTTCTTTCCACTTGGAGGCCCCCAGTAGATGCCTCAGCTAAGACAACAGTTGTCAGAGGTTGATTTCCTTTCGTATTTACTGGTTTCATCTCCTTGTTTTATAAGGGAGTCTTAAGAATCTTCTCAAGCACCACAGTTCAAAAGCTCAATTTTTGCTATTCACCCTTTCTTATGGTCCAAATTGCATATATGTACCTGATTACTGGAAAAATCATAGCTTTAACACTACAGACCTCTGTAGCAAAGTGACTCTCTAAAATCTGCCACTGTTTCATTTTTCCCTCATCCATATGCCATGAAGTGGTGCGACAGGATGCCATGAATTTTGAGTTTTAAGCCAGTTTTTTCATCTCATCTCCTTTTCAAGAGGCTCTTTAGTTCTTTTTTGCTTTCTACTTTTAGGGCAGTGTCATCTTCATATCTGTGGGTGTTGATATTTCTCATAGCACTCTTTATTCCAGCTTAGGAATTATGCAGTCCAGTATATTGAATGATGTATCCTACATAGAAGTTAAATAACCAGAGTTAGAATGTACACCCCGTCATGCTTCTTTCCCAGTTTTAAATCTTTCAGTTTTTCTGTGTCTTACTGTAAGTGCTACTTTTTGATCTACACACAGACTTTTCAGGAAACAAGTAAGGTGATATGGTACTCCCATTTTCTTAAGAATTTTCCACAGTTTGTTGTTGTCTACACAGTGAAAGGATTTAGCACAGTCAGTGAAGCATACAGAAATATTTTCTGGGATTCCCTTTCTTTCTCTGTGATCCAATGGCTGTTGGCAATTTGATCTCTGGTTCTCAAACCAGTTTGTACATCTGGAAGTTCTCTGTTCATGTATTGTTGAAGCTTAGCTTGAAGGATTTTGAACATTACCTTGCTAGCAAGTGAGATTAGAGAAATTGCATGACAGTCTTAACATTCTTTGGAATTATCTTTCCTTTGGAAGGAATGAAAACTGACCTTTTCCAGCACTGTGGCCACATCTGAGTATTCCAAATTTGCTGACATATTGAATGCAGCATTTTGAAGCCTCATTCTTTATGATTTTTAAATAGCTCAGCTGGAATTTCATCACTTCACCTAACATTGTTTGTAATGATGCTTTCTAAGGCCCACTTGACTTCATACCCCAGTATATATGCCTTTAAATGAGTGACCCAAGCATCATCACTATCCCAATCATTATGACTGTTTTTGTACAGTTCTTCTGTGCATTCTTGCCACCCTTCTTAATCTCATCTGCTTCTGTTAGGTCTTTGACTTTTCTGTCCTTTATTGTGCCCGTCCTTTTATGAAGTGTTCCTCTGGTAGCTCCAGTTTTCCTAAAGTGATCTATACTCTTTACAATTCTATTATTTTCCTCTAATTCTTGCACTGTTCACTTATGAAGACATTCTTATCTTTCCTTGCTATTCTCCAGAAGTCTGCATTCCACTGAACATATTTTTCCCTTTCTCCTTTGCCATTCACTTCTCTTATTTTCTCAGGTGTTTATAAGGCCTCCTCAGGCAACCCGTTTTCCTTCTAACATTAGTTTTTCTTGGGAATGATTTTGGTGACCACCTCCTGTACAATGTTACAAACCTCAATCCATAGTTCTTCAGGCTAACAGACCTAATCCCTTGAATCTATTTTTCATCTCCACTATAAATTCATAAGGGATTTGATTTAGGTCATAGCAGAATGGTCTAGTGGTTTTCCTCACTTACTTCAATTTAAGCTTGAATATTGCTTGCTTCTGCCTAATTTTGGTGCCAGATCACCACCCACCACTCCCAGTGGGTGTGGAGCAAAAACACACAATTTTAGAACTGTTACCTTGGGTTTGTGCTTGGCTTTCCACATGCTTAGCTGTGTGAGCTTGATCAAGTCCCTTAACCTCATTTTTCTCATCTGGAAAATGGGCACCATGATGACAGTTCCACCTTCTAGACTGCATGTGTGCCTTCTAAGAACAAGTGACTCTAAGAGGGCTTTCTGGGTTCCTGAGTCTGGAACAAATATGAATTATTCTGCCACCTGGGGAAGAGGAAATCTTCTGTTTAGAGTTTATGACTGCCATCCCCAAGGCTAAATATTGATTCATGCCAAATGACATCTATCTCTGAACCATGACCCAGAATTCTGACTGAGCTGATGATTCTGTTTTCTGGGCTCCCACAAGAGCTAATTATTACTGTCTCAGATTATTCCCTTCCTCAGCCTTACCAGTCAGCCTTTCCTTGTCAACTACTTCTAGCCTGAAATCACACTGCAAGGAGTGTTGTAAGGCTTTTGGTCTCTTCCATTTCCCACATCTCCAGCATAGCAACAAGTAGCTATCATGACTTCTTGTCATAGCAACAACTACGGCAACCTGTACAGTCCAATCTCAGCCTGTTAAATGAAACTGTCCCCATTTGGCCTCTCATGTTTAAATTACATACAGTTGCCTTAGAAACCTTCCTATGCTTGCTGTTTGATGACCAAATATATGTGGACTTGATCTAGTTTTCTTTCCCCAAAATGATTCCAACTATGCAATGAAGTAACCACACATTTAGTCATCTAACTACCCACAGGAATTGACAAAAGCATACCACCCATCATCCATTTCTAGCTTGCCCCAAAACAGTATTGAAGTGATTTGCTGAAATAATGTGATACATTGGCATGTACACGCCAGAAGGGACACTTTTTCTGGATTCGTTTTCCACCTAGTGCAGCATGTCTACAAGAAGCCTTGCCTTCCAGCAGCTGGTCATCTGGTTTTTGCAGACTCAGCCTGTTCCCGATCTCTTTCAAATCCCTCAGTAAAATCTAGAGAACAAATTCAGTCAAGGCTCTCTCTCCTGCAGAAAACAGTTTTTGTGTTTTTAGAAAGCAGTGTTTGGTAACACATTCAAAATCTTGTGCTCCTTGCCTTGGATTCAAGGACCTGCACCAGAGGATGAGAAGCCTCCCCTTCCACTCAAGTCTTTCTCCACTCCAACAAGGACCTGAGCCTTCAGTGGACTCTGTGTCTTCATTGTTATTGTTCAGTTTTTAAGTCATATCTGACTCTTTGTGATTACATGTTCAGCAACAAAGTGGGCTTCCCTGTCTTTCACTATTTTGCAGTTTCCTCAAACTCATGTCATTTGATTTGGTGATGCCATCTCACAATCTCATCCTTTTATTCACTCTCCTTCTGCCCACAGTCTTTCCCAGCATCAGAGTATCTTCCAATAAGCTGGGTCTTCATATCAGATGGCCTAAGTGTTGGAACTTCATCTTCAGCATCAGTCTTTCCATTGAACATTGTTCTACCACTTCCAAAACAAAACTCATGTTTTCAAACACCTAACAATATTGAGCAATGATAAGTCTAGTAGAACAGGGATCTAGTCCTTGGGAAATCCCAGCACTGCCACCCTGCCTTTCTCTTACCATTCTCTCCACCTGGCATAGAATAGCTTTCCTACACTTTCTCCAGCTTGAAACTGCTTGCTGACTCATCATTGTCAACTATCTCGGAATAGTTCCTTCCTCCTTCCTTAAAGACTTCTGCCTGCTCCCCGATTGTCCTCTGTACATGATGATGTGATCGCTAATCTAGAGCCAGACATCTTGGAATGTGAAGTCAAGTGGGCCTTAGAAAGCATCACTATGAAAAAAGCTACTGGAGGTGATGGAATTCCAGTGGAGCTGTTTCAAATCCTGAAAGATGATGCTGTGAAAGTGCTGCACTCAATATGCCAGCAAATTTGGAAAACTCACCAGTGGCCACAGGACTGGAAAAGGTCAGTTTTCATTCCAATTCCAAAGAAAGGCAATGCCAAAGAATGCTCAAACTACCACACAATTGCACTCATCTCACATGCTAGTAAAGTAATGCTCAAAATTCTTCAAGCCAGGCTTCAGCAATATGTGAACCATGAACTCCCTGATGTTCAAGCTGGTTTTAGAGAAGGCAGAGGAACCAGAGATCAAATTGCCAACATCCTCTGGATCATCAAAAAAGCAAGAGAGTTCCAGAAAAACATCTGTTTCTGCTTTATTGACTATTCCAAAGCCTTTGACTGTGTGGATCACAATAAACTGGGGAAAATTCTGAAAGAGATGGGAATGCCAGACCACCTAACCTGCCTCTTGAGAAATCTGTATGCAGGTTAGGAAGCAACAGTTAGAACTGGACATGGAACAACAGACTGGTTCCAAATAGGAAAAGGAGTATGTCAAGGCTGTATATTGTCACCCTGCTTATTTAACTTCTATGCAGAGTACATCATGAGAAACACTGGGCTGGAAGAAGCACAAGCTGGAATCAAGATTGTCGGGAGAAATACCAATAACCTCAGATATGCAGANCCTAACCTGCCTCTTGAGAAATCTGTATGCAGGTTAGGAAGCAACAGTTAGAACTGGACATGGAACAACAGACTGGTTCCAAATAGGAAAAGGAGTATGTCAAGGCTGTATATTGTCACCCTGCTTATTTAACTTCTATGCAGAGTACATCATGAGAAACACTGGACTGGAAGAAACACAAGCTGGAATCAAGATTGTCGGGAGAAATATCAATAACCTCAGATATGCAAATGACACCACCCTTATGGCAGAAAGTGAAGAGGCGCTAAAGGGCCTCTTGATGAAGGTGAAAGAAGAGAGTGACAAAGTTGGCTTAAAGCTCAACATTCAGAAAACGAAGATCATGGCATCCACTCCCATCACTTCATGGGAAATAAATGGGGAAACAGTGGAAACAGTGTCAGACTTCATTTCTGGGGGCTCCAAAATCACTGCAGATGGTGACTGCAGCCATGAAATTAGAAGACGCATACTCTTTGGAAGAAAAGTTATGACCATCCTACATAGTATATTCAAAAGCAGAGACATTACTTTGCCGACTAAGGTCCGTCTAGTCAAGGCTATGGTTTTTCCAGTAGCCATGTAAGGATGTGAGAGTTGGACTGTGAAGAAAGCTGAGCGCCAAAGACTTGATGCTTTTGAACTGTGGCGTTGAAGAAGACTCTTGAGAGTCCCTTGGACTTCAAGGATATCCAACCAGTCCATTCTGAAGGAGATCAGCCCTGGGATTTCTTTGGAAGGAATGATGCTAAGGCTGAAACTCCAATAGTTTGGCCACCTCATGCAAAGAGTTGACTCATTGGAAAAGTCTCTGATGTTGGGAGGGATTGGGGGCAGGAGGAGAAGGGGACGACTGAGGATAAGATGGCTGGATGGCATCACAGACTCAATGGACGTGAGTCTGAGTGAACTCCGGGAGTTGGTGATGGACAGGGAGGCCTGGTGTGCTGCGATTCATGGGATCACACAGAGTCGGACACGACTGAGCAACTGAACTGACCTGAACTGAAAGAATATATAGAAGAACTATACAAAAAAGATATTAATGACCCAGATAACCAAGATGGTGTCTCACGTAGAGCTGCTGCTACTGCTAAGTCACTTCAGTCGTGTCTGACTCTGTGCGACCCCATAGTTGGCAGCCCACCAGGCTCTGCCATCCCTGAGATTCTCCAGGCAAGAACACTGGAGTGGGTTGCCATTTCCTTCTCCAATGCATGAAAGTGAGAGTGAAGTGACTCAGTCATGTCCAATCCTCCACAACCCCATGGACTGCAGCCTTCCAGGCTCCTCTGTCAATGGAAGTTTCTAGACAAGAGTTCTCAGGTGGGGTGCCATTGGCTTCTCAGCACTTAGAGCTAGACATCCTGAAATGTGAAGTCAATAGGGCCTTAGGAAGCATAACTATGAACAAAACTAGTGGAGGTGATGGAATTGCAGTTGAGCTATTTCAAATCCTAGAAGATGATGCTGTTAAAGTGCTGCACTCAATATGCTAGCAAATTTGTAAAACTAAGCAGTGGCCACAGGACTGGACAGGTCGTTTTCCTTGCAATCCCAAAGAAAGATGAGTTCAAAGAATATTCAACTACCACACAGTTGCACTCATCTCACATGCTACCAAAGTAATTTCTCCAAGCAAGTCTTCAACAGTACATGAACTGTGAAATTCCATATGTTCAAGCTGGATTTAGAAAAGGCAGAGGGAAGAGATCAAATTGCCATCATCTGTTGGATCTTCAAAAAAGCAAGAGAATTCCATAAATATACCTACTTCTGCTTTATTGACCATGCAAAAGTCTTTGACTGTGTGGATCACAACAAATTGAGGATAACTTACACAGATGGGATTACCAGACCACTTTACCTGCCTTCTGAGAAATCTGTCTGCAGGTCAAGAAGCAACAGTTAGAACTGAACTTGGAACAGCAGACTGGGTCCAAATTGGGAAAGGTTTACATAAAGACTGTGTATTTTCACCCTGCTTATTTAAATTATATGCTGAGTAAATCATGTGAAATGCCCAACTGGATGAAGCACAAGCTGGAATCACAGTTTCTGGGAGAAATATCAATAACCACAGATATGCAGAAGCCACATGGCAGAACGTGAAGAGAAACGAAAGAGCTTCTTGATGAAAGTGAAAGAGGAAAGTGAAACATTTGGCTTCAACTCCACATTCATATAATGAAGAACATGGCATTTTATCCCATCACTTCTTGGCAAATAGATGGGGAAACAATGGGAACAGTGAGAGACTATTTTGGGGGGCTCCAAAATCACTGTGGACAATGACTGCTCCCACAAAATTAAAAGATGCTTGCTTGTTTGAAGAAAAGCTATGACAAACCTAGTAGCATTTTTTAAAGCAGAGGTATTACTTTGCAGAAAAAGTTTGCATATAATCAAAGTTATTATTTTTCCAGTTGTCATGTATCGATGTGACAGATGGACCATAAAGAATGGTGAGCAATGAAAAATTGGTGATTTTGAATTGTGGTGTTCGACAAGACTCTTGAGAGTCCCTTGGACTACAAGGAGATCCAACAAGTCAATGCTAAAGGAAATCAGTCTTGAAAATTCATTGGACAGACCGATGGTGAATCTGAAGCTCCAATATTTTGGACAACTGATGTGAATAACTTACTCATTAGAAAAGACCCTATTACTGCGAAAGATTGAAGGCAGGAGGAGAAGAGGATGATAGAGGATGAGAAGGCTGGATGGCATCACAGACTATGGACATTAGTTTGAGCAAGCTCTAGGAGTTAGTGAAGGACAGGGAAGCCTGGCGTGCTGCAGTCCATGGGGTTGCAAAGAATCAGACATGACAGCAATTGAATTGAACTGAACATATCCCATAGCAAATTGTCATATTTCTCCCACAAACCAGGGCTAGTAATAATTGTCATGTTTCTCCCACAAACCAGGGCTCCTCAAGTCCCCAGTACATATCCCTAGTCAAGTCTGCACCACTGCACAGTGCCTAGCATCCACAAGGCATTTAGTGAGTTCTGATTGCAGGGGGACCTCCATTTTGGTAGACATAGAGGAGCAAAGGACACATTTATCCTCCTGTCTCAAACAACTTGAGAGTAGAAGAGATAAGTGAAAGAACAGTTTTTTACATCAAACGTTAGGCAGCAGAGAATGGATTCTTGAGACAGGGAGCAAGCAAGGTGAGTTCTAAAATTGCTCCAACTCTAGAAACAATTTCCAACACATACATGGAAGAGGATTCTAGGCAGAGACAAACGGTCTCCTCAAGAAGAGATATTTGAGACTCTAGATAGCGTTCACAGGAGAGAGCTACACACAGAGAACTGTGGGCGTGTACAGGTGATGCCCCTTCAGTTTTCAGCAAAGAGTTGACAGTACTGGTCACTATTATAGGGAACAATCCTTGTGTTTCAAATTGAGCCAAGTCTAGTGTCCCCACCCAGCAGTGTGGAAATTACTCATAATTCCCATGATATCAGTATGGCCCTGAAGACAATATTGTCTTACTAGTGGGGAATAGTAAACCTGTTCTAATTGCTAGTCTCATATCAGCTTAAAAAAAAAAAAAACTGAACAGCAAGCCTTCAAAAAATACAATTGTTTCCTTGATATTAACAGTGTTTACAAACAGTACCAGGAATAATTTATAAAAATTAAAAAATATCCATCTTCCAAAGGGTAAATTTTACCATATCTAACATCCCAATTTTAAATTTCCATATGAATTGTGAAAATATTTGTCCTAGGTCAATCAAAATATCATAAAGTAATTATACTGTAATTAAGATAAATACATAAAATTTTTTTTTTTTAATTATGAGCCTGGGCAGGGTGGCCGCAATGCCACCGGCTTCAAACCTGAAGGAGGAGCAGTCCCGGGGGAGGAGGCGGCGGGAGGTGTGGAAAGGCCCAGGCCTGGACTGAGGAGGCGGCGGCCGCGGCGTCTTCTCCCCGTGGCGCTCTCTCAGTCCATAAATTTAAAAAGAAAAAAAATCCAATGTGTAAAGAAGCAAGAAAATATCCATAATGAGTGAAAAATCAAGTAGTATAAACACAGTTAAAATATACATTACATAATTAGTAGGAAAAGACATTAAAATGCTTCCTAGAATAATAACTTTATAGTCATAAACCTGAATAATATTGAGTGTATTAAATACAGACATGGAAAATAGGAATGAAAAAACTGTGGGAAAAAATAAACTGTACATCCCAGAGATTTGAAACAACTTTAATAATACTGAAATATATGAGAATGGAATCCCACAAGAAGTGAAAGAAGGAGAATAGAGAAAAGAATTTCATAATTACTGGCTGAAATGTTTCCAGATATGATGAAAGCTTTAAACCCATTAACACAGAAGTTTAGTTAATTCAAGGACAAGAAATAGGACAACTATTCAAAGCTGCATGATAATTCATTGCTAAAAACAATCACCCAAAGAAATTAAACCAGAATGAGAAACAGACACAGTAGAACAAAAAATGAGAATGACAGCAGATTAGGCATATGAAACAATGTTAGCCAGAGGAAAATGGCATCACATCTTAGAGTGCTGAAGTGAAGTGAAAGTCGCTCAGTCGTGTCCAACTCTTTGTGATCCCATGGATTATATAGACCATGGAATTCTCCAGGCCAGAATAGTGGAATGGGTAGCCATTCCCTTTTCCAGGGCATCTTCCCAACCCAGGTCTCCCACATTGCAGGCAGATTCTTTACCAGCTGAGCCACAAGGGAGGCCAAGGGGATGTTACTTGCCTTGTGGTACAGAAGCAGGAAACTTGAAGATTCATCCCTAAAGAGCCACTGTCTTGCCATGTGTAGCCCTGATCAAGGGTGGGTATTGTCTGAATACCATGACAATAGCAGTGAAACAGGTCAGTGTCTTTGTAAGACACGCAAAGTCTACGAATGATAGATGATTCTTGCACCAAACTGGCAGCTGCATTCCAGGAGCCTGAGGATTTACCATGTGTGGATATCACAATGGACCATTACAAGCCGAGCTCAAGACAGGACAGAGAGTGGTGAGAAAGGAGGGCTGCCTCCTGGAACTGTCTTTTGATCCCAGGATCGGGTACAGGGACCCCTTCCACCCCAGTTCTAGTGCCCCAAACCCTGAGGACTCTGGGAGATCTCCCCTCACCTCTCCAGACTGAGACCTGGAAGCATGTGCAGGGCAGTCTCTGGAAGGCTTCAGGGGATGCTGCCTGAAGGTGGAGGTGGGGGCGGCAAGCCCCACATCCCTGGTAAAGAGTCACTGAGCAGGTCTGGCAATGTGGGCTCACCCAGTGCACTCCCTGTCCCTCCCCAGAGTTCTAGGGATGCAGGTTCTCCAGGTGAGCATGCTCAGTCCTAGGGAGCCAGGGTGTGGGGGTTAAGTGGGGGGACTTTGGCTGAAGCAGTGAAGTCAGTAGACCTAGGTGTTACAGCCAACTACAAGTCACCAGCTCATCATGATTCCAGGAGGCATGAAAATGGAGACAACATGGACTCTGGGGTCACGGTGACCGTGCTCCAACCTTCACACTGCCTCTCACTGGCTGAATGACCCCACTGATGCTCTGCACTTCTGTCCCCTTAAAGCACAAAAACAACACTATCTGCTTCTGAGATGGACTGTGAAGTTTACATTATTAATTCCTTCAGCAAATATTTATCCAGCTGATATGTTCAGCTGTCACTGAAATGTCCCAGTAACAGTTTCAGGTTCTGAGAGTACGGCAAAGACCAGATTCTGTCTCTGTGGAGCTTATACTCCAGCAGGGGTGGAGAGACAAGGAAAAAAAAAACCTGCATTGGTAATGAACTTTCAGAGAATAATAAGATTTGTGGAGAAAAATAAGGCAGGCATGGCCTCAGAGGTGATGGGGGAATGGGGAGAGAAGAGAGCTTGGAGAGGAAGAAAAAAAAGTCATCACACAAAACAAAACCAAGAAGACATAGATCACAAAAGTCAAGATGAGTATATACAAAAAAAAAAAAAAAAAAAAAAAGCATAACAGAATCTATGACAGTTAAGACCGAAAACATGTGTCATATCAAAGAATGTAAGTGGCCTAAATTCCCTTATTAATCAAATATAATTGACTCAGAATTCTATACCCAAGAAAAGTACATATCAAAAGCAAGATAAAATACTTTTTCAGACATACAACTACGAGACTGCCTCACCACCAACTGACCAATGTAACGAGAAATGTTTTTTAAAAGGCCTCAAATGTAAGATCTCTATAGTTCTAGCCTTATCAGTCCTTCAAAAGACCTTGATCAGGAGAAACTAATATTAAAGTAGAAATAGTCATTGTGTTTCTACACACTTCTAGAAAGTGTTGCTAACTCCTCAGTATTGGATCTTGCAATGCTGGTGGACTAGATGGTGACATGATGTGAACAGAAGTAAGGAAAGTGAGACAGGTAGGTCAGGATGTGAGGTAACAAAGACAAGGTATTTAGAAGCTGAAGAATTGAGAGAAATTTGGAACCTGAGTTGGAAAAGCAGTTTTCAAAACAAATTGGGTCTTGTGGTATGTACAATCCTCATTTTAGTCCTTAGAAGATCTCTACTGATCAATGTGTCTTTTTTTTATTTTTTTTTTTTTTTTTTTTCTGGAGCACAGTTCAGATCCACCCAGCTGTCTCTCATTGCTGCTCCTTCCTCCTGGCTCCCACACTGTGCCCAGATGTTCAGCCTAATATATTCAGAAAAGGTTTGTTCTTTAAGGCAGACACTGCTGGCTGCCTACAAAATGATCTACTCTCTGCTTCTCTTTCAAAACTGAAAATATTTTGTTATATAGCCATGAGCCAAGTAGATACAGGACCGCTTTTCCTACCCACTCGTACTCTTGGTCATGACTGATAACTAAGATGCAAGTAGACCTGTAAGAGGGATTTCTTGGAAGACTGCTTTCAAGGAGCTGATTTAGCTGAGAGATGAGTCTCTTCCCTTCCCTACCTTCTTCCTAACTGCTCCCTGGATTTTAATTGTGATGGCTGGAACTCGTGCAGTTGTATTGGACAATCATGTAACCTTGGAGATGGATACCACCCAAGCTCTCACTGACCCACGTCCAGCTTTGTTTCAGTGGGAGAGAAAAATCAAGTTTATTTTGCTAAAGTTATGGTTGTTTTCATTTTTAATAATGTGCATCCAAACTAATCTTGATAATACTATGTGTTTAATATGATATAGCTTTATTGATTTGTTGGTTTAGTGAATATATTTTACATTTCTCTTATTTTTTATTTTATAAATTGATTCATTAACCACAGGTATATCCAAGTTTTATAACAGCAAAATTATGATTAGAAGCATATTTTCCTATAGATTTTTAAATTTTATACTTTCTTATATTCTTTCGTTTCTTGTTTTCTCTATATTTGTACAGCCTGGGCCATTTCCATTCTTATAACCACATCCATATCTATATCTGCAGATCAAAACAAGCTGAAAGCTGTGTGCAGAGAACCAAGGAAGAATGAATCAGAGTGACATGAATGAAGAGTGGTGGTCCTTGTTACTCATCATGAATGTTCTGTAGTAGGATCACATTCCTCTGCCCTTCTGTGGACCCACCACCCACAGGTTTGCCATGACCATGGACGATACTTTGGCCAGTGGAATTTGAGTAGAGATGATATGTCTCTTCCAAATGGAAGTATTACTTTTTGTCCCAGTGGCTGGAATGCAGATGTAATGACATGGGCTGGAGTAGCCATGTTAGACCAGAGGTAAGTAGCACAGGTGGAAGACATAACAAGAAAGAAGTGGGTCCCCATTTCTATGGATATACTTGCATTAATAGTATATGAAAGAGAATTGAAATTGTATTGTATTTAAGATAGTGTTATTTAAGGTCCCGTTACAGTAGTTGAATCTGTAACCTAACACTCATAATAGAATAACTGATTTTTGTGTTAGCCTTGTCTTGACATTAAAGTCTGGTATAATGAGACAATATCTACTGACGTATAATTACAAGTGAGTCAAGTGACAACCCTGCCCTCTGGAAGCTGTGGCTTAGTGTGGGTTTCAGAAACTCAAGTAAGAACAAAGAGACAGGGCAGGGACAGATTCAAGATGCTGTAGGAACACTTGGAAGGGGAACCTAAATCAGTCCTAGTCTCATGACATTACTTTAAGTAGCGGACAATCCTCTATTGGTCTCCTTAAAAATAGGCCATGGTGCCAGTTTCATTTAAAAGTGGGTATTTAAAATTCCTTCCAGAGTGTTTTTCCTTTTGATCCAGTGCTTTAGATATGCGTTTGAGACCTGGCTTGGGAAGATTTCAAATGTCCCATGGCAACTAAACTGGTGGGCCACAACTACTGAGCCTGAGTGCCCTAGAGCCTGTGATCTGCATCACGTGAAACACAGGATTGAAAAGCCAGTGTACACCCACTCACACCTATGGACAGATCAACTAAACAGGAAAATAACAAGGAAACACAAACTTTAAATGATACAATAGACCAGTTAGACCTAATTGATACCTATAGAGCATTTCACCCCTAAACAATGAATTTCATCTTTTTTGCAGGTGCACGTGGAAACTTCTCCAGGATAGACCACATCCTGGGGCATAAATCTGGCCTTCGTAAATCCAAAATAACTGAAACAATTCGAAGCATCTTTTCTGGCCACAATGCAGTAAGATTAGATGTCAATTACAGGAGAAAAATTATGAAAAATTCCAACATATGGAGGCTGGTCAACATGCTGCTGAATAACCAAAAATCCACAGAAGATAAAAAAAAAGGAATCAAAATATGCATAGAAATGAATAAAAATGAAAACACAACAACCCCAGAAATATGGGACACTGTAAAAGCAGTGTTATGGGGAGGGTTCCTAGCAAAACAGGCTTACCTCAAGAAACATGAAATGAGTCAACTAAATAACCTAATACTATACCTAAAGCATGGAGAAGACAATGGAAACCCACTCCAGTGTTCTTGCCTGGAGAATCCCAGGGACAGGGGAGCCTGGTGGGCTGCCGTCTATGGGGTCGCACAGAGTTGGACACGACTGAAGGGACTTAGTAGCAGCAGCAGCACACCTAAAGCAACTAGAAAAGGAAGAAATGAAGAACCCCAAGGTTAGGAGAAGGAAATAAAACTTAAAAATTAGGGCATAAATAAATGCAAGAGAAACAGAAGAGACCATAAGAAAAAAACAAAGCCTAAATCTGGTTCTTTGAGAGGATAAATAAAATTGACAAACCATTATCCAGGCTCATCAAGAAACAAAGGGAGAAGAATCAAATCAACAAAATTAGAAATGAAAATGCAGAGATCACAACAGACAACACAGAAATACAAAGGATCATAAGAGACTACTGTCAGAAACTATATGCCAATAAAATAGACAACTTAGAATAAATGGGAAATTCTTAGGAAAAAACAAACTTTCCAAAACTGAACCAGGAAGAAATAGAAAATCTTAACAGACTCATCACCAGCACAGAAATTGAAACTATATCAGAAATATTCCAGCAAAAAAAAAAAAAAAAAG
>SJYG01000223.1:600953-642771 GCA_006410535.1 Litocranius walleri | reverse complement strand
ATCAAAAAAAAAAAAAAAAAAAAAAAAAAAAAGCCCAGGAGCAGACGGCTTCACAGCTGAATTCTACCAAAAATTCAGAGAAGAGCTAAAACTTGTCCTACTCCAACTCTTTCAGAAAATTGCAGATGAAGACAAACTGCCAAACTCGTTCTATGAAGCCACCATCACCCTAATACTTAAACCAGACAAAGATGCCACATATAAGCCAATATCACTGATGAACATAGATGCAAAAATCCTTAACAAAATTATAGCAAACAGATTCCAACAATGTACTAAAAAGATCATACTTCATGACCAAGTGGGCTTTATCTGAAAGATGAAAGGATTCTTCAATATCCACAAATCAATCCACATAATCACCACACTAAAAAATTGAAAAATAAGAACCATATGATTATCTCAATAGATACAGAGAAAGCCTTTAAAAAAATTCAACATCCATTTATGATAAAATCCTCTAGAAAGCAGGAATAGAAGGAACATACCTCAACATAATAAAAGTTATATATGACAAACCCACAGCAAACCTTATTTTCAATGGTGAAAAATATAAAGTATTTCCCCTAAAGTCAGGAATAAGACAAGGACGTCCACTCTCATCATTACTATTCAACATAGTTTTGGACATTTTGGCCACACCAATCAAAGCAGAAAAAGAAATAAAAGGAATCCAAACTCAAACAGAAGAAGTAAAACTCTCAATATTTGCAGATGACATGATCCTCTACATAGAAAACTCTAAAGATTCCACCAGAAAATTACTAGAGCTAATCAATGCATATAGTACATTTATAGTATATAAATCAACACACAGAAATCCTTTTCATTCCCATACACTAATAATGAGAAAAAAAGAAAAGAAATTAAGGAAACAATTTCATTCACCATTTCAATGAAAAGAATAAAATACATAGGAATATATCTACCTAAAGAAACAAAAGACTTATATATAGAAAACTATAAAAGACTGGTGAAAGAAATCAAAGAGGACACTAATAGATGGAGAAATATAGCCTGTTCTTGGATCAGAAGAATCAATATAGTGAAAATGAGTATACTACCCAAAGCAATCTATAGATTCAGTGCAATCCTTTGCAAGCTACCAATAGTATTTTTCACAGAACTAGAAAAATAATTTCACATTTGGTATGGAAATACATAAAAACCTTGAATAGCCAAAACAATCTTGAGAAAGAAGAATGGAAGTGGAAGAATCAACCTGCCTGACTTCAGGCTTTAATACGAAGCTACAGTCATCAAAAAAGTATAGTACAGGCACAAAGACAGAAATGTAGATCAGTGAAACAAAATAGAATGCCCAAAGATAAATCCACACACCTATGGACACCTTATTTTTGACAAAGGAGGGAAAAATACACAATGGAGGAAAGATAATTTCTTTAACAAGTGTTGCTGGGAAAACTGGTCAACCATTTGTAAAAGAATGAAACTAGAATACTTTCTAACACCATACACAAAAATAAACTCAAAATATATTAAATATCTGAACATAAGACCAGAAACTATAAAATTCCTAAAGGAAAACACTCTCCGACACAAACCACAGCAGAATCCTCTATGACCCAACTACCAGAGTATGAGAAATAAAAGCAACAAAAAATAAATGGGACCTAATTAAAGTTAAAAGCTTTTGCACAATAAAGGAAATTATAAGCAAGGTGTAAAGAGAGCCAGATTGGGAGAAAATAATAGCAAATGAAGCAATGGACAAAGAATTAATCTCAAAAATATGCAAGCAACTCATGCAGCTCAATTCTAGAAACATAAATTACTGAATCAAAAAATGAGCCAAGGAACTAAACAGACATTTCTCCAAAGAAGACATACAGATGGCTAACAAACACATGAAAAGTTTCTCAACATCACTCATTTTCAGAGTAAAGCAAGTCAGAACCACCATGAGGTACCATTTCATGGCAGTCAGAATGGCTGCTATCCGAAAGTCAACAAACAGTAAATGCTGGAGAGGGTGTGGAGAAAAGGGAACCCTCTCACACTGTTGGTGGGAACACACACTAGGACAGCCACTCTGGAGAACAGTGTGGAGATTCCTTAAAAACCTGGAAATTGAACTGCCATATGACCCAGCAAACACACTGAGGAAACCAGAATTGAAAGAGACACATGTACCCCAATGTTCATCACAAGACTGTTTATAATAGCCAAGACATGGAAGCAACCTACATGTCCATCACCAAATGAATGGATAAGAAAGCTGTTGTACATACCCACAATGGATATTACTCAGTCATTAAAAAGAATACATTAGAATCAGTTCTAATGAGGTGGGTGAAAATGCAGCCTATTACACAGAGTGAAGTAAGCCAGAAATAAAAACACCAATAGAGTATACTAAAACATATATATGGAATTTAGAAAGATGGTAATGATAACCCTATATGCAAGATAGCAGAGGAGACAGAGATGTATAGAACAGTCTTTTGGACTCTGTGGGAGAGGGCGAGGGTGGGATGATTTCGTAGAATGGCATTGAAACATGTATATTATCATATGTGAAATGGATTGCCAGTCCAGGTTTGATGAATGAGACAGGATGCTTGGGGATGGTGTACTGGGATGGCTCAGAGGGAGGTGATGGGGAGGGGGATGGGGGGTGTTAAGGATGGTGAACACATGTACACCTGTGATAGATTCATGTCAATGTTTTTATTTGCCAACAAAGGTCAGTCTAGTCAAGGCAATGGCTTTTCCAGTGGTCATGTGTGGATATGAGAGTTGGACTGTGAAGAAGCCTGAGCGCTGAAGAATTGATGCTTTTGAACTGTGGTGTTGGAGAAGACTCTTGAGAATCCCTTGGAGTGCAAGGAGATCCAACCAGCCCATTCTGAAGATCAACCCTGGGATTTCTTTGGAAGGAATTATGCTAAAGCTGAAACTCCAGTATTTTGGCCACCTCATGCGAAGAGTTGACTCATTGAAAAAGACTTTGATGCTGGGAGGAATTGAGGGCAGGAGGAGAAGGGGACAACAGAGGATGAGATGGCTGGATGCATCACTGACTCAATGGACGTGAGTTTGGGTGAACTCTGGGAGTTGGTAATGGACAGGGAGGCCTGGCATGCTGTGATTCATGGAGTCGCTAAAGAGTCAGACACAACTGAGCGACTGAACTGAACTGAACTCATGGCAAAACCACTAATATTTTGTAAAGTAACTAGCCTCCAGTTAAAGTAAATCAATTTATACTAAGAAATACTCTCAGAGAGAAATCAGTAAGGTCCAGGGGAAACAGGACATGAAAAAGATGATATCAGACCATTCTGAGTCTGATATCATGCAAGTTGTGAAGAGGGAAGCTACAGCCTGTTTTCACAGGGAACTTTGGACATAAGTTGTGCCTCAAACGTGCCCCAACCCAAGACTGGGTTTTCACTCTTCCACTAACACCTCCCTCACATCTTTCAACTAACAATGAACTTGTGCCTCAGAGCCTTTCTATTAGGTCCTCCAAAGACATATCAAAGGTGACACTAGAGGCAGAAAGACACCAAAGCTCAGGAAAATGCCACCTCAGAAAATGTCTCGATTTCTACACCCACTCTGCCATCTCCAGCATCATATCTGGAATTCTGTGAGTTTAAAGAACTCCATGAGTTTCTAGGCATAAACATTTTTCACAGTTCAGCTTTTAATTTATGTGGCAGTGTAGTTAATTTACAGTATTGTATTCATATTAGTTGTATGGGAAATTAATTCCCTTATACATACACATGTACCCTTTGTTTCTTAGATTCTTTTCCAGGTTATTACAGACTATTGACCATAATTTCTGTGTTGTACAGTAGGTCTTTGTTGATTATCTATTAAATAAAGTAGTATACATATATTAATCTCAAACTCTCAATATATCCCTCTCCCACATTTCCACTTTGGTAACTATAATTATTGTTTTGATGGAGGGAAGTGTTTATAGGCACTTTTTGGATCAGGGCCTGTGCTTGTGAGAGTGGAGTGGCCAGGGAAAGCAAACCTGAGAGAGACTCATTTGAGATGATGCTAAATGTTGAGAAGGACCTTGCCATGTTAATTTTTGGAGAAAGTCATTGTAGATGTGGGAAGTAGCCCCTGCTAAGGACCAAGATAACCAAGCTTAATAAATGGCTACCCTTCCACTGCCAACCTTTCTTCCATGCTTGGAACTTGGCCTATATATCAACCACCATGACCTCATCCCATGCTTCATTTGTGAGTTAGCAGCAATGAGGCATGTAAGCCTTCCCAAGAAGGGAGAACCTGGAGCTATCATGAGGCTGCATATGCTCTGGACTCAGGAAAGTGTCCACAAACTGGTTATCACCAGGAGTATCAGGTGCTAGGAGCACCGCCAATGCCTCTATTTCAATGTACTTGTTCTCAGGAGGAGAAATGCCAAGGAAATGATAGAGCAAAGAAACAACTAATGACTCTTGTTTCATCTTGCCCCATATGATTCCCATGGCCCTTTGACCACACTGCTCTCTGCCCAAAACCCCTTTCCTCTATTCCTTCTTCAAAGGTGGCTTGTGAATAACATTAACATCTGACTTTGAAGCCTGGTGGATGAAACTCAACTCATAATCGGCGGGGACCCAGAGATGTCCAGTCTTGTCCTGTGTTTCTGTCCTTTCTATCCAACCAGATTCACAAAGCAAAGTCCTGAACAAACTTAAGTGTGATAGTAACCCTCTCAAAGACTTTGAATCCCCAAGGTCTATTTTGAGCTCCTGCTTTATGAAACACATAAACACATCTGTTTCATACAGGCTAGTCTCAGACCCCAGCCTCGCTCAGCCAGGGGTTCCCTGAGGAAACATAAGACACTTATCTATGTTACCAGAAGGCTGAAAAAGGAATGCTTCTCACTTGAATGAAGGAGCATGTTATCCAGTCACACAAGGTCTGTATTGTGTGAATGAGAAGTGGAAGCTCTTTGGATTCTGCATTGGAAGTGAGTCAGTCACCACCTGCAGGACTGCCTTCTGGGGTGACTACAGCTGGGGCTCCCTCACTGTGCCTGGAACCCTAAAGAAAGAGCCCTGAATATTGCTTTCCTGCTGCTACATGGAGGCAGGTCTGCTGATAAAATCAGAAACAGACTTGAGGGGAAAAGGGAAAGGAACCTCTACTCTGGTGCTTGCAGACATCCGAGAGCTACCCAGCAGTGGATGCAATTGAACTTTCTCTCATCTTCCCCTTCCTGGAAGCCCCCTAGCCTGGGAACCAGAGTTCCTAGGTCTAAACTCTCAATATATCCCTCTCCCACATTTCCACTTTGGTAACTATAATTATTGTTTTGATGGAGGGAAGTGTTTATAGGCACTTTTTGGATCAGGGCCTGTGCTTGTGAGAGTGGAGTGGCCAGGGAAAGCAAACCTGAGAGAGACTCATTTGAGATGATGCTAAATGTTGAGAAGGACCTTGCCATGTTAATTTTTGGAGAAAGTCATTGTAGATGTGGGAAGTAGCCCCTGCTAAGGACCAAGATAACCAAGCTTAATAAATGGCTACCCTTCCACTGCCAACCTTTCTTCCATGCTTGGAACTTGGCCTATATATCAACCACCATGACCTCATCCCATGCTTCATTTGTGAGTTAGCAGCAATGAGGCATGTAAGCCTTCCCAAGAAGGGAGAACCTGGAGCTATCATGAGGCTGCATATGCTCTGGACTCAGGAAAGTGTCCACAAACTGGTTATCACCAGGAGTATCAGGTGCTAGGAGCACCGCCAATGCCTCTATTTCAATGTACTTGTTCTCAGGAGGAGAAATGCCAAGGAAATGATAGAGCAAAGAAACAACTAATGACTCTTGTTTCATCTTGCCCCATATGATTCCCATGGCCCTTTGACCACACTGCTCTCTGCCCAAAACCCCTTTCCTCTATTCCTTCTTCAAAGGTGGCTTGTGAATAACATTAACATCTGACTTTGAAGCCTGGTGGATGAAACTCAACTCATAATCGGCGGGGACCCAGAGATGTCCAGTCTTGTCCTGTGTTTCTGTCCTTTCTATCCAACCAGATTCACAAAGCAAAGTCCTGAACAAACTTAAGTGTGATAGTAACCCTCTCAAAGACTTTGAATCCCCAAGGTCTATTTTGAGCTCCTGCTTTATGAAACACATAAACACATCTGTTTCATACAGGCTAGTCTCAGACCCCAGCCTCGCTCAGCCAGGGGTTCCCTGAGGAAACATAAGACACTTATCTATGTTACCAGAAGGCTGAAAAAGGAATGCTTCTCACTTGAATGAAGGAGCATGTTATCCAGTCACACAAGGTCTGTATTGTGTGAATGAGAAGTGGAAGCTCTTTGGATTCTGCATTGGAAGTGAGTCAGTCACCACCTGCAGGACTGCCTTCTGGGGTGACTACAGCTGGGGCTCCCTCACTGTGCCTGGAACCCTAAAGAAAGAGCCCTGAATATTGCTTTCCTGCTGCTACATGGAGGCAGGTCTGCTGATAAAATCAGAAACAGACTTGAGGGGAAAAGGGAAAGGAACCTCTACTCTGGTGCTTGCAGACATCCGAGAGCTACCCAGCAGTGGATGCAATTGAACTTTCTCTCATCTTCCCCTTCCTGGAAGCCCCCTAGCCTGGGAACCAGAGTTCCTAGGTCCCAAGTCTTCACTAACTTACCTGCAGCCTTAAGGTGAATCATACACCCCAGGGTTCAGTTTCCCATCTCTTGGATGAGGAAGACTGGACTTGCTCCAGAATACTTGTTTCAGACTGAAGCTGAGTGCCAATCAGTGGACAACTGGCTCAGAGGTGGGTGATGCTGAGGATGCTGAGTTAGCCTCTGATGGGCAAGGTGCTACAACAGTCTGGTGATGTTCATGGGTTCTTGGCCCAGGACTTGGAGTGATAGACCACTTGGCACACAGCTGCTGTTACACCGAGGACCTTAGAGGCCTTGCCCACTGGAACTTACCATCATTTGTTTTCTGTGGGATGAGATCAGGTAGTTATAAGTCAGAAGTTACCAATGCGGAAGCTTGTAGAATCCTCAGCAGAACACAAATTAGGATAACAAATCATTTCTCCTAAAAAACACTGGGAACAAGATATACCAGGACTCTTAGACAAATTTTGTCGTATTTTAAATACTATTTAAATTAGGTCATCTTTTGGATGACCTGACATTTGCTCTCTGGCTTGGGATGATACCCACATTTAGAGTGGAATCCAAGGTCTCCTGGGGCAGACTGTCCCTCTTCCTGTGACTCATTAACAGTGAGTACAGCTCTAGACCATCCATATCTGGAGCAGAAATTGAAGCAGGAAGGACGCAACCTCCAAGTTTAACAGGAAGATTCAGGTAGGTCTGGCCCTCAGGTAAGCACTATTCTTTTCCCAGTGCTTCTTCCTTCCCTCCTGGGTCCTGTGCAAGCTACCCACTTCCTGGTTATTGGGTTGTGAATCCCTCCTCCCTTCTCTTGCAAATATCCATGCAGTCTCACTTGTGGCTTCTTCTGTACCCAGGCCCTATCCCTCACTTGCAGATGGCAATAAAGAAGGGAAAAGCAAGGAGGAGTCTGTCCAGATCATTCTTTCTAAATATGTCTGCATTCCTTCTCCTTCCAGATCCTGTCTTGAATCATCTAGATCTCCAACTAGATGACTCAGTAGCTTAGCAGGGGAGTGGAGATGCAGATAGGTTTGGAGGTAAGGTTGTCAGGTATGGGGGAGAGGATGGTTTTCAGATGACAAGAGAAGAGTTGGAATAAGAAGCATGTGGTTTTTCAAACATTCACTCATTAGGGACCTGCCTAAATCTGCTATCTTGAGCCTCTCATGGTATCACTAAGACAGAAACTTGATTCGGTAAACTTCTTACCACAAAATGATTTCAAACATAACAAATATAAGAAAGAAGAGGATCATGAGCCCTATATTTCATCATTCAGCATCAGTAACTACAAAACTAACCTCCTAGTCCCATAGGTTGTCATAGACTGCAGACTGTGCAATATCAAAGTGGTGGACAATTGAGTTCCTGGGCAAGATATTCTTGACTTGCATCATGTCTTTCTCTTCTTGCTATGTTCTCACTTATGGTGGGGAGTGGAAGGGGGAAGAGGGAGAATAAGAGAGAAAAAGAGTGAGCAGATATTCCCATCATGAGGGACCAGCATCAAAACCCCATATCAACTTGAGTATCTCTCAAAGGCCCTACTTCCTAATACCATCACATTGGGAGTGAAAGGTGGACACAGTTCAATCCATAGTAGCTATGCTGTTCTGTTTTTAAACCAAGACAGGCCATCATTTCATTCTCTCTTTTACTCATTATTCATTTTTTCTGAAATGCTTTAGGGACAAGATGAACATTTCACAAAATATACATAATGAGTATTTGGGGTAAAATGATAGGATGTGAAAAAAATGCTTTGTTCCCATTAAAATTAACATCTAATATCCAGTCCATGTACAAATTTTGGTGATTCTCGTAAAGCATTTCTTTACCCAGTCCTGATATCAGCCGTCTCCTTAAGAATTCATGCATCGTCTGATGGGAAATGTATTTAGAAGCTACATGTTAGACTTCAGAATAGTCACTGTTACCATGCTGTCATTGCTTGTACGCTTTACATTGGTTAGAGCAGGAAGTACATATTTTCCTTAAAAAATAAAATAAAAAGGAATATAATTAGTTGGTACAAACTTATGCTTTCAGTTAAAGACTTAAGACAGCAGGGTTTGAATTAAACTTCTTTATGTTATGTGGGAACCTCTTCTTCTAGCCACTGAAAGGATTACTTCAAAACATTAGTGTTAATTATTGTCTTGCTTTTACCTGTTACATGCATATGATTCTGTCACAATAACAGAAGTTATGAGAAACAATAAGTTGTTGAATATAGTTTCAGATTTCTTTCCTGTTTTTCTTTTTATTTTCTTTGATGTTATTTTGGATGGGCAGTATATTTGTTTTTTGTTAGAAGATATTTCACTCTGAATGCAGTCATAATTCTGAATTTTAAAGCCACTTAAGTAATGTGTTGTTATGGACAGCTAGTCACCAACGTGATGCAATTAGATTTATCAGTCCCTTTGTGCACAGTTTGTTCAGTTCAGTTTGGTCCTTTCAGTCGTATCGGTGTCTTTGCAATGCCATGGACTGCAGCATGTCTGGCTTCCCTATCCATCACCAACTCCTGGAGCTTACTCAAGCTCATGTCGATCGACTTGGTGATGCCACCCAACCATGACATCCTTTTTGCCCCTTCTCTTCCTATCTTCAGTCTTTCCTAACATCAGGGACTTTTCTGATGAGTCAATTCTTCCCATCAGGTGGGCAAATAATTGCAGCTTCAGCTTCAGCATCAATCCTTCCAGTGAATATTCAGGACTGATTTTATTTAGAATGGACTGGTTTGATCTCCTTGCAGTCCAAGAGACTCTCAAGAGTCTTCTCCAACACCATGGTTCAAAAGGCATATATGTGTGTCATTTGTCAGTGATGTCATATTACCCCTGTTGGGATTTAACTACCAGAACTGAATTTAAACAACATGCAAAAATGAGGATTATGTTACAGTGTCCCATCTAAACACACCTGACAAGAGGAGAGTCTCCTGTTGTATTCAAGAAACAGGCATGGATAGATATCATACAGGAATAGGCCCTGGGAGTCCTGGATGAGTCATTAAACACAATTGTCTTTACTTTGGCTGCCACAGTAGTTTTGTCTTATTTGATTGGGATGGCATTTCAAAAAAAATTTTTTTTGTACGTTTGGTTTGGCAGACAAAATTTTTCATGACAGAGGCCCTATGGGGAAATTATATCAGAAATATATGCATTTATCTTCAGCAGTTAAATTTTGTTGGTTTGTATGTCCCTGATGATCTTTCTTTATAAATAGAAAGGAAACACACATTTTCAGTGTGCATTCAGTCTCTTTTTAAATCAAGAAAAATGACTTAAATTCCTCTCTGTCCCCACTGTACTCCCAACTCTAGGCGATAAATAAAAACCTGCAGAGACTGAAGGCTGATTCCAGCACATCGCTGTGGAGATTTCATTCCAATGTATTTCTGGGAAAAAAATTAGTTGCTAACATTAAAATCAGTAGTTTGTACATAAATATCCAAACTTCTGATTCTCTTGAAAACATGGCCAACTGGCCTACTTTCCAGCATGGGTGAAGTGGAGGAAATGCTGCTAAAAGTGTTAAGGCTTGTGTGGTCCAGGGTTTAACATGGCCTCCTCATCCTAGTATCATGTCTCTTGCCTCCAGGGACCATGATTTTGTAAGAACTAAACTGCTAGGTCTCTTAAGATAAAGACTACTTTTGTCTTGATCAACTTTGACTTTGAAGCCTTTAAACCAGAGCCTAACACACAGATCTTCCTTGTACATTTGTTGGATGCTATAAAATATCTTGTGGATGCATGTGAAATTTCTTCCAATATTGAAACCATGCAATTGAATTACTGCTTTGCCCTAAATCTTCAATGCAGTCTGGCATCATAGGTGCCCCTGATGTCTGCCATTAAACCCACAACCTAAAGCCAGTTATATATCCCTGGGCTGTCCCTGAAGTCTTCACTTTGCCATTTGGCAATTAATCCTCCTAGCAATCTTCTCTCCAATGAAGACAACAATGAAGTAGCTAGGACGATGACAGGAAACCACAAATGTCGAGCATGACCCTTGGTATCCAGTTTTATGATGTACTTAGCAGTAGTTTTTTTCTCCAACTAGGCAAGGCTCTCCATCTTCTTCGATGTCCATGCAGATCAATTTGATTTTCCAGTCAAACTTCAAGGAAGAGATTACAGTTCTATTCTCTGTATTCTGTGAAGCTTCAAAGTCCACTTGCCAAGGACACTGATGAAGATAAAGATTTTATCGAGAGCTTTGTGTTTTTTTTTTCAGACATATAATTGGCCTTAAGGGCTAATCTAGGGCATGTCAGAGCGTATATAACTAGGGGCTCCTAGTCACCACTACATGCTAAGAACCTGAACTTCCGTGAGTCCTTGGAGCCAGGAAAGAAACACGAAGTGGCTTGGGTTCCTCAGGCTGGTGGCCTTCTCAAATTGCAGAGTGATGTATGCATGAAGTCTGTAAGCCACATGATCAGCCGTTCGGTCTAAGCATGGTGGAATATAGGTGTGAGGGCAGAGCTTATGATGGCATCTTGGGCTTGGACTACCCCAACGAATCCTTTTCTGGAGCCATCCCCATCTTTGACAACCTGAAGAATCAAGGTGCCATTTCTGAGACTCTTTTTGCCTTCTACTTGAGCAAGTAACTCTAAGACGGACAATCCCTTTCTCCAAACTAGCTTTAAGATGCTTTCAGTTGCATGAAAATTATAGAACACTTGATAAAGAAGAATCCTGAGAGATAATCTAACCCAAGATAAATATAGCCCCGAGGCTGTACCTGACTTCACCACTGGCTTTTATAAATAATGTTTTATTGGAACACAACCCTGCTCCTGGGCTCAAGACCAGTAACTTGGTCTAGGGGGTTGAGTGAGGAGGAAGAATAATGGAAGGCAACAGGAAAGAAGTTGGAGGAAAAAGCAATACGATTCTCTTATCAGTTTGATGATGAAGGAAGGAGAAGGATGATGGATATCTTTCCTTCCTCATTAGCATTCCACTGGGAGCCCAGGACCAGCTACCCAATTTGCAGGAGCCAGTGAAAAATGAAAGTGTGGAACACAAAACAAAGATGTGTGACCCATTGTTTAAGAAATATGAGGCATTTAAAGACAGGGAGAGCAGAGGTGAGGTCCTTTCTGAGTGTTGGACACTTTGAACAGTAGAGGTTACAGTACAGTGCTGCTAACACTGGGTGACCTGAACCCACACCCTTAGAACACCCAGACTTTGAGTTTTCTGAAAAAATGACAAGCTGGACAAGGAGAAAGCCATAATGGCTTAGCACTGCATCCTGTGAACGTGTCTGAGCACTCAGGTCGCAGGAGGTAGAGCATCTTCAGAAGATATAGTGGGTGGAGCCCAGCCAGGTGACTCAGCTTCTAACCTTCTCTGTGCCACTCATGAGACAGTAACCAACCTTGGTCTGTATCTCAATCGCTCATAGACTCAATTTCTGCCTCTGTATATGGTGACCTTATTAGGGCCTTGATGGGTGGACCAGCACAGTTCTCAGACAGTGCTGTTTCTGTCCTCCAAGGATTCCCCCTCTCTTCTCTCTACATATGCAGGGTGAAAGGCAGTGTGGTGATGTTTGGTGGGGTGGATAAATCCTAATGCCATGGAGCACTCAGCTGGGTACCATTGATCTACTTGGGTGATGGTAGTGTACACATGGACCATTATCCTCTCCCTCTGAGTCATCCCAAGTGATGCTCCTGCTATTGTACATCAACACAGGCAGACACATACAAATCCATTCTCAGACACACAGTCACACAGACATATACACTACCCAAATGACACAGACAGACAGACGCATGGAAACACACAAAGCAGACACATATAAACATACACAGAGCCATATATAAACGTGCATAGCTAGTCAGTGACACAAAAGCACTCACAGAGACACACACACACACATACAAACATATATACAAACAAACACACAAGGAGATAAATATGCAAACAACCCATGGGTTCATAATCCCCAGGTCTTCTGACCAGGGCTCTGACCAGAGTCCTAAAAGGGTCTGGAGAGGTCTGTGCAGCTGGGAGAGGATTGCACCCACTGCCCTGTGAGGCGTGGAGCATGGTTAGAGGACTCTACAGTGTGGTGAACAGAGGATCAGGGAGAATTTTTCAAGACTGAACAGTGGTATAAGATGAACAACTGTTCAGGGCTACCTGGGACCAAGGAAATTCACAGTACAGATAAATGTCAGTTTAAAAACAATGACAGTCCTGAGCAAATGAGGTGAACTGGTCTCCTAAGGGAGCAACGACTGAGAAGTATAGAGAGATTTGCTGAAGTCTTAAGATGTGAAAGCAACTAATAAAAAAGACACTCCACATTCATGGGTGCACAGTGGGGGCAGGGGCTAATACAGAGAATCAGGAAGGTGGGATCCAGGAGTGACCTGAGGACAAGAGGCATGATTGATAGGATTCTGTGTGACACCTTCAGACAAAAGCTGACCCATCCTTTGGAGTTTCTGTGGGCTAGTCATGTATTTCCTGGTCAGGGTCTCAGGGTCTGAGCTGGTTGTAGGAGCAGTGCTGGCAGACACCCTCT
Organism: Litocranius walleri; assembly: GCA_006410535.1. Lineage (NCBI taxonomy): Eukaryota > Metazoa > Chordata > Mammalia > Artiodactyla > Bovidae > Litocranius > Litocranius walleri. The sequence goes on along the minus strand of SJYG01000223.1, from coordinate 629,547 downwards.
TCCAGAGGAGCCCCTCTCTCTCACCATTATGAGAATCTGCTGCTCTCGTGAATCTCCATCTTCACTCTGCGATTAACCTGTTATTTGTTCCCCACCAGATACAGCTCTCCGGATGTTTCTCATTCATTATTTTCAGTCTTCATTCACTTTCTAAACAGACAAGCCTTGGGCATCCACTGTGTGCCAGGCACTTTAGGGAGGCAGTGAGAATAAAACTTGCCCTCACATCTAAGAAGGCAAATGGACAGGAAATGAGACACACACATAGTGAATTGTAACTTTGATACATGCTAGACATGAGGAAGTGTCCATAGGGACTGTCAAGAAAGGAGACTGATAAACACTGGGGGAAAGACTTCCCTTCAACTATGACAATTAAGCTGGAATCCAGAAGATGAGAAGAAATCTGTAAGTCAAAAGGGAGGGGTCTCCTCTAGGGAAGAAAAACCATCTTGTGTCAAGGTGCAAAAGAACCTGGTGTATTCAAATACCGCATTCAAGAATGTCAAGGAAGGTGCCGTGTCAGGAGCAAAGGAAAAGAGGACAAAAGGCAAAGGGCTGTTTAGAAGACAGTCAGGAAGGAGGCAGCTCTGGGGAGACTCAGAGTGACCTTGATGCCTGCTTTGTCACACTGTCTCTCAGCATCTCCATGAAAAGAAGAGCTATTTCTTGTTCAAGCAGCTGCGAGGCCCTTGTGGACATTAGGGCATCACTGATCCTTGGCCCAAGAAGATTGGTCAATAACATCCAGAAGCTCATCAGCACCAAGACACGGGGTTCCGAGGTGAAGGGTCATGCCCCAGGGTCACTCCCAGTCTTCCTCTCTCCCTCTCCCTCTAACAGCACTACGTTTCATATTTTTGTGGTCATTATCCTGTCCTCTATTATCTTCACCATCAATGGCATCAACTACCTAGTCCCAACTCAAGCCTACATCCTCATGGTGAGGGGAGAACTTTGAAGGGTGGTTCTCAAATACGAACTTGCAGGAACCCTTGGGCTGCTGCTGGGAGGAGGGTGCCCTCTGCAGGCCATGTCACTCTATTGCAGATGCTGCTGATCGCTGGGCCTGGCCAGAGCCTCCCATAAGATGAACCACCTGAGAGTAAAGGGCCGTCTGGGACACTGATCATCCTGAAATAAATGTGGAGACACCATGCTGTGCTGGCATGATGGGAGTCAGAAGGAAAGAGGAACACTCAGGTCCTAAGTGTTCAAAGAGCTTCACTTCAATCTGAACCTTCAGATGGATGAACATGGAAAGTCAGCTCTAGCAGTCCTTGAAATAGTCCCAGTGTGCTGTCCCACGATAGGGATTAACAGTCTCCCTTCCCTTCTCGCAGTTTTCCTGTTTTGGATGATAAATTACATGTCACCCTAGTTCTCGGATGCATCTTCCCCTAGCTATGGCCAGGTGCCCCCGTTGTGAGTCAGGCTACCCAACCCCTCTGTGGGAAGGCTGGATACTAATGTGAATAAAGGGTGAAGAGTGGCCGCTCAGCCCTGGCACAGGGTGGAGGCTTCATGTTAGCTCCCTAGGGAAGTTCAGAGTTGGCTGATGGGCTCAAAGAAGACTTTGAGGAAGGGAGGGAATTTCAGGAATTCTAAAACTGTAAACTCATGAAGCCATAAGGAGGGTTGCTTGGCTCTAGGCAAAGCTGCACTGGATTTCATGCAAATAGCATTGCAAGGTGCTCTGCACTGGGGCACTGGGGACTTACTCAGGGAGATGAATGCTACAGACTCACCGGTAGGGATGGGGAACCAGAGTATGTTACCCAACCAAGCCCAGAGTGGACAAAGAGGGTGAATGCGGGCTGAAGGAGGCTTCCTAGAATTCCTAAGTCTTCAAGAACATGTTGTGGGCACTGCTCTATTTAAGATGGATAACCAACAACGAGTTACTGTGTAGCATGGGGAACTATGCTTAATTATATGACAACCTGGATGGGAGGGTTATTTTGGGAACCAGGATACATGGATACACATGACTGAGTCTATTTACTGTCCACCTGAAACTCAGAATATTGTTAATCAGCTATACTCCAATACAAAATAATTTTTTTTAAAATAAAGTACGGATTGTAGGGATTCAGGAGGAGAACCAGTATTCTCTGCAGAGAAAACAAGGAGCAGGAGTCAGAGGAAAGAAACAGGGAGAGAGGAGAACTATAGACACTCTTTCTCTTTCCTAAAAATTTTACTGAAGTGTGGCTACACTTCAGTGTTGCATTAAGTTCTGCTGCACAGCGATGTGACTTGGTTATACACACACAGAAATATATATTCTTTTCTTATTCTTTTTCATGTAGTTTATGACTGGATAGTTAATATATTTCTTTATGCTCTACAGCAAGACTTTGTTGTTTATCATTCCTCTGTATCCCCAATTCCCCGTCCTCCCCTCTCCCACACCCCTTCTCATGGCAACCTCATGTCTTGGCCCTTTTTGGTTGTGGATGAACTCTCATATCCCCTGATAAGGAGAAATCCCTTGATACTTACCAAAACTGGGAAACGAAACCAAGAATTGTGCTGAGTCTGGATATTTGTGGGAGTCACAGGTAAGGGCTCAGGCTGACTGGTGTGTGTCTCTGACTCCCCCAAGATTCTAGAGGGCACTGCTATACTACCTTTAAAGAGAATGCAGTGAGGACATCTGGAGAGGCATGGATGCTGGGTAACGTCTTCCTGAGGCTGTATTTCTCAGTCTATAACCGAGGAAATGGCAGAATTGGCCTAGCACGGGCAGTATAAATGCTTGGTGTGGCTCAGGAATCAGTAAGGCCACTCCGAGTAAACACTAAATCTCACTTAGCGTACTCCTGCCCAGGATGCTGGTGAACTGTATTTGGTGGTCTGCACACGCTATTCTCAATAAAGAATAAAGGGTTTTACTCGTAATGGTGCTGAAACAAACGGGTGCCTCTGTTTGTGTCTGGAACGTATACAGTGATTAGGAAGGATCTAGAATCACAGTTGAGAGAAGCCCACCTCCAACTGGCTTCAAGGAAAGGGGAGACTCACTGAAATTATTCTGGGAATCCAGGGCACAAGACTCATAGCAAATAATATCTCAGTGACTGGACCCAAGAAATCAAAAGTCATCAGTTCTCTGTTTCACACCCTCACTTTTTTCATTCCCTATTCTTTGATGGTCTTAACCTGACAACTTTCTTCCTTAAGGCTTCTACAGCTAGTGAAGGAGTCCAAGCTACCAGCCCTAGGGTTTTACATACTAAAAGTATCTCCAGTAAGGAAAGAAAAGATTGAAGACATCAGAGTTCAAGAGCGTTCTCTGAATGACCCACCTCAGATCACATGTACAGTCTTAGATCAGCCATACTGGCAGGGCCACGGGGTCCTATGATTGGCTTTACATGATCATGTGGCCCTGATCCAGCAGCACACATGATTATCAATTTCCTCCAGAACTAGATGACTGAAGCTGGGGAGAGGCAGCCCCAAAGAAAGTTACTGGCAGATAGTCTAGGCCATGGAAGAATTTTTGATGACCCATCAACCCCACCACCTCCTCATTCAGAGGAATTATAAGAGGTAATGAAATAGACTCTCTTTGTCCCATCTCAGATGATCTTATTGCTGGGCTTCTCCTCCAGGGGAGATTGGGTGAGTTACTTCATGCAGAGCTGGTTCCCTCTTGTTCCCACACCCCAGTCACCAGCTCTCTGCCATATATGCCTGATCTGTCCTTTCCAGTCCTACTTAGTAAGTGGTGGCCCCAGTGGATCCCTGAGCCATCTCCCTCCCCCAGGGCTCAGAATGCCCCTTCTTTGGCCTCCAATGCTGCTGGGGAGAATGCAACAGATGTATCAGGGGAGCCAGGGTACACAGAGCCTCCAGTTTTTCTGAGCTTCCTCCAGGGGTGGAGCTACAAACTATTTGCTTGGAGCCTCCATGGTTAGGCACTTTTCCAGTGGAAGCATCCATTCTTTCTCTCTGGAGGCCCTCAGTAGATGCCTCAGCTGAGCAACAGGGTTCACAGGTTGATTTCCTTTCTGATTGACTGGTTTTATCTCCTTGTTGCATAAGGGACTCAAGAATCTTCTCAAGCATCACAGTTCAAAAGCTCAATTTTTGGCCATTCACACTTTCTTATGGTCCAGATCACACATCTGTACATGATTACTGGAAAAATCATAAGTTTGACACTAGAGACCTGTGTAGCAAAGTGAGTTTCTGCTTTTTAATACATTGTCCAGGTTTTTCATAGCCTTTCTTCCTTCCAAGGATCAAGTGTCTTTTAATTTTGTGGCTGCAGTCAAGGTCCATAGTGGTTTGGGAGCCCAAGAATATAAAATCTGCCTCTGTTTTAACTTTTCCCTCATCTATTTGACATGGATTGGTGGGACCGGATGCCATGAATGTTGAATATACCTTATGGATAGTTTTTTGAATGTTGAGTTTTAAGCCAGTTTTTGCATTTCCTCTCCTCATCAAGATGCTCTTTAGTTCTTTGCTTTCTGCCATTAGGGAAGTGTTATCTTCATATCTGTGGATGTTAATATTTCTTCCAGCAACTTTAATCCAGCTTGGCATTTATGCAGTCCAACATATAGAATGATGTATCCTATATAAAAGTTAAATAATCAGAGTGAGAATGTACACTTTTCATGCTTCTTTCCCAGTTTTAAATCTTTCAGTTGTTCCGTGTCTGATTCTAACTGCCATTTTTTGACCTACATACAAACTTTGCAGGAGACAGGTAAGGTGATCTTGTACTCCCATTTCCTTAAGAATTTTCCACAGTTTGTTGTGGTCTACACAGTGAAAGAATTTAGTATAGTCAGTGAAGCAGACAGAAATGTTTTCTGGGATTCCCTTGCTTTCTCTGTGATCCAATGGATGTTGGCATTTTGATCTCTGGTTTCTCAAACCAGTTTGTATATCTGGAAGTTCTCAGTTCATGTAGAATTGAAGCTTAGCTTGAAGGATTTTGAGCATTACTGTGCTAGCAAGTGAGATAAGCACAATTGCATGATAGTCTGAACATTCTTTGTAACTGTCTTTCATTTGGATAGGAATGAAAACTGATCTTTTCCAGTATGTGGCCACTGCTGAGTTCTCCGAATTTGCTGATCTATTAAATGCAGCACTTTTATAGCCTCATTCTTTATGATTTTTAACTAGCTCAGCTGGAATTCCATCACCTCTCCTAGCATTGCTTGTAGTGATGGTTCCTAAGGCCCACTTGACTTCATACTCCAGTATATCAGGCTGTACATGAGTGAGCCAAGCATTATCTCTATCCTGGTCATTATCACCATTTTTGTTCAGTTCTTCTGTGCATTTTGCTGCTGCTACTGCTGCTAATTTGCTTCAGTTGTGTCCGACTCTGTGCGACCCCATAGATGGCAGCCCACCAAGCTCCTCCGTCCCTGAGATTCTCCAGGCAAGAACACTGGAGTGGGTTTCCATTTCCTTCTCCAATGCATGAAAGTGAAAGTGAAGTCACTCAGTTGTGTCTGACTCCTAGTGACACGATGGACTGCAGCCTACCATGGACTGCAGCCTCTGTCCATGGGCTTTTCTAGACAAGAGTACTGGAGTGGGGTGTCATTGCCTTCTCCACCCTTCTTGCTACCTCTTCTTAATCTCATCTGCTTCTGCTAGATGTTTGCCTTTTCTGTCCTTTCTTGTGTGCATCCTTGCATGAAGTATTCCTCTGGTAACTCCAATTTTCCTGAAGAGATCTATACTCTTTACAATTCTATTATTTTCCTCTAATTCTTGCACTGTTCCTATATGAAGACTTTCTTATCTCTCCTTGCTATTCTCTGGAAGTCTGCATTACATTTAGTATATCTTTCCCTTTCTCCTTTGCCTTTCACTTCTCTTATTTTCTCAGCTCTTTTTATGACCTCCTCAGACAACTCCTTTGCCTTCTCACATTTGTTTTTCTTGGGGATGATTTTGGTGATCACTTCCTATACAATGTTACAAACTTCCATCCATAGTTCTTCAGGCTTCCATACCTAATCCCTTGAATATAACTTTCATCTCCACTGTATAATCATCAGCAGTTTGATTTTAGTCATAGCTGAATGGTCTAGTGGTTTTCTTTATTTACTTAAATTTAAGCCTGTATACTGCTTCCTTCTGCCTAAGCATTGGTGCCAGATCACCACTCACCACTCCCAGTGGGTGTGGAGCAAAAACACACAATTTGAAGACTGTTACCCTGGGTTTGTGCTTGGCTTTTCACATGCTTAGCTGTGTGAGCTTGATCAAGTCCCTTAACCTCAGTTTTCTCATTTTGAAAATGGGCACCATGGTGATAATTACACCTTCTAGATTGCATGTGTGCCTGCAAAGAGCAAGTGGCCCTGAGAGGGCTTTCTGGGTTCCTGAGTCTGGAACAAATATGAATTATTCTGCCACCTGAGGAGAGGGAAATCTTCTGCTTAGAAGTTATGGGTGCATTCCCAAGGCTAAATATTGATTCAAATGACATCTATCTCTGAACCATGACACAGAATTCTGATTGAGCCGATGCTTCTTTTTTTCTGGGCCCCAACAAGAGCTAATGATTGCTGGCTCAGATTTCTCCCTTCCAAGCCTTACCAGTCAGACTTTCCTTGTCAACTACTTCTAGCTTGCAATCACATTGAAAGGAGAGTTGTAAGGCTCTTGCTCTCTTGTCAGTTTCCCCCATCTCCAGCATAGCAACAAGTAGCTGTTATGGCTTCTTGTCATAGCAATAAGTATGGCAACCTGTACTGTCCAATCTCAGACTGTTTAATGAAACCGTCCCTATTTGGCCCCTCATGTTTAAATTACTTACAGTTGCCTTAGAAATCTTCCTATGCTTGCTGTTTAATGATGAAATCTGTGTGGACCTAATCTAGATTACTTTCTCAAGCATGAGTCTAATCATGCAATGATGTAACCAGACATTTAGTCACCTAACTGCCCACATGAATTGACATAAGCAAATCACACATCGTACATTCTTGCTTGACCCAAAATAACATCAATAAAAGAGGGAAATGAAAAGGAAAGAGACAGATCCGGCCAGTAACCAGTTCCCTGAGTGTTCTCCATCCTCTAATTCTTGCACTGTTCCTATATGAAGACTTTCTTATCTCTCCTTGCTATTCTCTGGAAGTCTGCATTACATTTAGTATATCTTTCCCTTTCTCCTTTGCCTTTCACTTCTCTTATTTTCTCAGCTCTTTTTATGACCTCCTCAGACAACTCCTTTGCCTTCTCACATTTGTTTTTCTTGGGGATGATTTTGGTGATCACTTCCTATACAATGTTACAAACTTCCATCCATAGTTCTTCAGGCTTCCATACCTAATCCCTTGAATATAACTTTCATCTCCACTGTATAATCATCAGCAGTTTGATTTTAGTCATAGCTGAATGGTCTAGTGGTTTTCTTTATTTACTTAAATTTAAGCCTGTATACTGCTTCCTTCTGCCTAAGCATTGGTGCCAGATCACCACTCACCACTCCCAGTGGGTGTGGAGCAAAAACACACAATTTGAAGACTGTTACCCTGGGTTTGTGCTTGGCTTTTCACATGCTTAGCTGTGTGAGCTTGATCAAGTCCCTTAACCTCAGTTTTCTCATTTTGAAAATGGGCACCATGGTGATAATTACACCTTCTAGATTGCATGTGTGCCTGCAAAGAGCAAGTGGCCCTGAGAGGGCTTTCTGGGTTCCTGAGTCTGGAACAAATATGAATTATTCTGCCACCTGAGGAGAGGGAAATCTTCTGCTTAGAAGTTATGGGTGCATTCCCAAGGCTAAATATTGATTCAAATGACATCTATCTCTGAACCATGACACAGAATTCTGATTGAGCCGATGCTTCTTTTTTTCTGGGCCCCAACAAGAGCTAATGATTGCTGGCTCAGATTTCTCCCTTCCAAGCCTTACCAGTCAGACTTTCCTTGTCAACTACTTCTAGCTTGCAATCACATTGAAAGGAGAGTTGTAAGGCTCTTGCTCTCTTGTCAGTTTCCCCCATCTCCAGCATAGCAACAAGTAGCTGTTATGGCTTCTTGTCATAGCAATAAGTATGGCAACCTGTACTGTCCAATCTCAGACTGTTTAATGAAACCGTCCCTATTTGGCCCCTCATGTTTAAATTACTTACAGTTGCCTTAGAAATCTTCCTATGCTTGCTGTTTAATGATGAAATCTGTGTGGACCTAATCTAGATTACTTTCTCAAGCATGAGTCTAATCATGCAATGATGTAACCAGACATTTAGTCACCTAACTGCCCACATGAATTGACATAAGCAAATCACACATCGTACATTCTTGCTTGACCCAAAATAACATCAATAAAAGAGGGAAATGAAAAGGAAAGAGACAGATCCGGCCAGTAACCAGTTCCCTGAGTGTTCTCCATCCTCTGGAACACACAGAGATTCACAGAGTTGAGTAGAGAAGAGAAGGGGGAGGGAGGAGACAGAGGCCACCTGGTGGAGAAACAGGAGAGTACAAAGGAGGAGAGAGTGGTCAAGCCAGTAATCTCGCTCTCAGGTAAAATTAGGTACTGAAGATAGGGTTTTTAAATATGCAAAATTGACAACAAATACCAAAATGCAAAGATTAAAAATCTGGAGTAGAGATTGGATTTTCAAAAATATCATGTTAAAGAAAAGAAGAAAAAGAAAAAAAAAGGCACAAGAATTATTTTTAAAAAAAAAGCAACATCAACCACAAAAGGACTATTTACAGCGTTACAGTGTCTCTTCCATGCTGGGCTTGCCACTGCTCACACCGCACAGAACTCAGGCTTTATGTTGCTCCACCAGGGAACACTCTGAGGCCAGCCCAAGGCTTCATGCACCTCCCCTGTCTAAGCCGCTCAGGCTTAGCACTCAGGAAGCCCTCAGTTGCGCAGATTTGGTTGGACCTGCGTTTTGTGCCCTTCCCAGGTTCAAGTAGCTCAGGAGTTTGGGGAGCACAATTGCTGTGACTTACAGCCTTTCCCTGCTGCTCAGTTTTCTCGGTGTACTGCTGGCATTCCTTCTCAGGCAGATGATGACTGTCCAGAACCCCCAGAAGTCTTAGTTAGCAAAAAAGCCTACTTGCATTTTGGTAGGTAATGTCTCTCTTGGGCTGTGATTGCCCTCTTCCACCCCTTAAGGCTCTGGCTGCCTGTCACCGGAGGGGGATGTTCTGCAACCGGCTATTTCTGTTCCATCCTTTGATCTGTGCACGGTCCTGGTGGTGTCTTATGTTGGAGCATTTCGCGTGGTAGCTACCCCACAGTCTGGTTTGCTAGCTCAAGTTAGTTCATTCTGGCCACACACGGGGCATTCCAGCCCGATTCTCAAAAGAGCACTGCAGCCCGAGCCTCCCCTGGCCCGATCCTTAAAAAGCACTGCCGCCTGTGCCTCCCGCTCCTCCCTGCCCAGCTCCCACTTGCTAGTTGTGGATGCAGGCTTCTGCGCTGCTTTTCCCCTGGGGGAGTTATTGTTGGACTCATAATCTGTTGGTTTTAATTATTTATTTATATTTCCTTGCCATTATGCTGCCCTCTGTGCTTCCAAGGCTCTCCACAGACTAAGCTGTGAGAATGTTTCCTGGTGTTTGGAAACCTCTTTTGTTAAGAGTCTCTTCCCGGGATGGGACTCCCTTCCCAGGACGGAGCTCCCTCCCTACCTCCTTTGTCTCTTTTTTCATATTTTATATTTTTTACTATCTGTTTTTGAAGCCAATGATCTTCTTTGCTCAGTGCCTGATGTCCTCTGCCAGCATTCAGAAGTTGTTTTGTGGAATTTACTCAACGTTGAAATGTTATTTTGATGAATTTGTGACAGAAAAAGTGGTCTCCCCGTCGTATTCCTCCATCATCTTAGGACTTACCCCCTCATTGTGGTTTTGATTTGCATTTCTCTGATAATGAGTGATGTTGAGCATCTTTTCATGTGTTTGTTAGCCATCTGTATGTCTTCCTTGGAGAAATGTCTGTTCAGTTATTTGGCCCATTTTTTAATTGGGCCGTTTATTTTTCTGGAATTGAGCTGCAGGGGTTGTTTGTGTATTTTTGAGATTAATTCTTTATCAGTTGCTTCATTTGCTATTATTTTCTCCCAATCTGAAAGCTGTCTTTTCACCTTGCTTATTGTTTCCTTTGTTGTGCAGAAGCTTTTAATTTTAATTAGATCCCACTTGTTTTCCTTTTGCTTTTATTTCCAATATTCTGGGAGGTGTGTCATAGAGGATCCTGTTGTGATGTATGTCAGAGAGTATTTTGCCTATGTTCTCCTCTAGGAGTTTTATAGTTTCTGTTCTTACGTTTAGATTGTTAATCCATTTGAGTTTTGTGTGTGTGTGTGTGTGATGTTAGAATGTGTTCTAGTCTCATTCTTTTACAAGTGGTTGACCAGTTTTCCCAGCAGCTCTTGGTAAAGAGATTATCTTTACTCCATTGTATATTCTTGCCTCCTTTGTCAAAGAGGGCTTTCTATTTTGTTCCACTGATCTATCTTTCTGTCTTTGTGCCAGTACCACACTGTCTTGATGACTGTTGCTGTGTAGTAGAGCCTGAAGTCAGGCAGGTTGATTTCTCCAGTTCCATTCTTCTTTCTCAAGATTGCTTTGGCTATTTGAGGTTTTTTTTTTTTTTTTTTGTATTTCCATACAAATTGTGAAGTTATTTGTTCTAGCTCTGTGAAAAATACTGTTGGTATCTTGATAGGGATTGCATTGAATCTATAGATTGTATTGGGTAATATACTCATTTTCACTATATTGATATTTCTGATCCATGAACACTGTATATTTGCCCATCTATTACTGTCCTCTTTGATTTCTTCCACCAGTGTTTTACAGTTTTCTCTATACAGGTCTTTTGTTTATTTAGGTAGATATACTCCTAAGTATTTTATTCTTTTCATTGCAATGGAGAATGGAATTGTTTTTTTAATTTCTCTTTCTACTTTCTCATTATTAGTGTATAGAAAGTCAAAGGATTTTTGTGTGTTGATTTTATATCCTACAACATTAATATATTCATTGATTACCTCTAGTATTTTCTGATGAAGTCTCTAGGGTTTTCTATGTAGAGGATCATGTCATGTGCAAACAGTGAGAGTTTTACTTCTTTTCCAGTTTGGATTCCTTTTATTTCTTTTTCTGCTCTGATTGCTGTGGCTAATGCTTCTAAAACTATATTGAATAGTCATGGTGAGAATGAACATTCCTGTCTTGTTCCTGACTTTAGGGGAAACACTTTCATTTTTTCACCATTGAGGATAATGTTTGCTGTGAGTTTGTTGTATATAGCTTTTATTATGTTGAGGTATTTTCTTTCGATTCCTGCATTCTGGAGGGTTTTGTGATAAATGGATGTTGAATTTTATGAAAGGCTTTCTCTGCATCTATTGAGATAATCATATGGCTTTTATTTTTCAATTTGTTAATGTGGTGTATTATATTGACTGACTTGCAGATATTGAAGAATCCTTGCATCACTGGGATAAAGGCCACTTGGTCATGATGTATGATCTTTTTAATGTGTTGTCGGATTCTGATTGCTAGGATTTTGTTAAGGATTTTTGCATCTATATTCATCAGTGATATTGGCTTGTAGTTTTCCTTTTGGGGACATTTTTGTCAAGTGTTGGTATTAGGGTGATGTTGGCCTCATAAAATGAGTTTGGCAGTTTGTCTTCATCTGCAATTTTCTGGAAGAGTTTGAGTAGAATATGTATTAGCTCTTCTCTAAATTTTTGGTAAAATTCAGCTGTGAAGCCATCTGGTCCTGGGATTTTGTTTGCTGGAAGATTTCTGATTACAGTTTCAATTCCATACTTGTGATGTGTCTGTTAATATTTTTTGTTTGTTTGTTTCTTCCTGGTTCAGTTTTGGAAAGTTGTACTTTTAAAAGATTTTGTTCATTTTTTCTATGTTGTCCATTTCATTGGCATATAATTGCTGATAGTAGTCTTTCATGATCCTTTGTATTTCTGTGTTGTCTGTTGTGATCACGCCATATTCATTTCTATTTTTATGGATTTGATTTTTCTCCCTTTGTTTCTTGTTGAGTCTGGCTAATGGTTTGTCAATTTTATTTATCCTCTCAAAGAACCAGCTTTTGCCTTTGTTAATTTATGCTATGGTCTCTTCTGTTTCTTTTGCATTTATTTCTGCCCTGTATTTTGAAGATTTCTCTCCTTCTACTAACACTGGGGTTCTTCATTTCTTCCTTTTCTAATTGCTTTATGTGTAGAGTTAAGTTATTTATTTGACTTTTTTCTTCCTTCTGAGGTATGCTTGTATTGCTATGAATCTTCCCCTTAGCTCTACTATTACAGTGTCCCACAGGGCTTGGGTTGTCTTGTTTTCATTTTCATTCATTTCTATGCATGCTTTTACTTCTTTTTGATCTGTGTGTGTGTGTATGTGTGTGATTTGTTGGTTATTCAGAAGCATGTTGTTCAGTCTTCCTATGTTGGAATTTTCAATAGTTTTTAACCTGTAATTAACACCTAATCTTACTGCATTGTGGTAAAAAATGATGCTTGGAATTATTTTAATGTTTTGAATTTAAAAAGGCTAGATTTATGGCCTTGGCTGTGATCTATCTTGAAGAAGGTTCCGTGTGCACTTGAGAAAAAAGATGAAATTTGTTTTGGGGGGTGAAATGTCCTATAGATATCAATTATGTCTAACAGGTTTATTGTATCATTTAAGTTTGTGTTTCCTTGTAAATTTTCTGTTTATTTGATCTAGCCATAGATGTGAATGGGTTATTAAAGTCTCCCACTATTATTGTATTATTGTGAATTTCCATTTTCTTACTTGTTGGCATTTGTCTTATATATTTCGGTGCTCCTATGTTGGGTGCATTTATGTTTATAATAGTTATATCTTCTTCTTGGAATGATAGTTTGATCCTTATATAGTGTCCTTATTTGTCTCTTTTCACAGCCTTTGTTTTAAAGTCTATTTTATCTGATATGTGGATTGCTATTACTGCTTACTTTTGGTCTCTATTTGCATGGAATATGTTTTCCAGCCCTTCACTTTCAGTCTGAATGTGTCCCTTGTTTCGAGGTGAATCTCTTGTAGACAACATATATAGGCATCTTATTTTTTATCCATTTAGCAAGTCTTTGTCTTTTCTTTGAGTTATTCAACCCACTTACGTTTAAGGTAATTATTGTAATTATTGCAAGTATGACCCCATTGCCATTTACTTTACTGTTTTGGGTTTGAGTTTATACACCCTTTCTGTGTTTCCTGTCTAGACAAGATAACTTAGCATTTGTTGGAGAGCTGGTTGGTGGTGAGGAATTCTCTCAGCTTTTGCTTGTCTGTAAATCTTCTGATTTCCCCCTCATATTTAAATGTGATCCGTGCTGGGTACAATAATCTGGGCTCTAGGTTTCTTTCTTTCATCACTTTGAGTATGCCCTGACGTTCCCTCCTCACCTGAAGATTTTCTATTCAAAGATCAGCTGTCATCCTTATGAAAATCCCCTTGTGTGCTATTTGTTGTTTTTCCTTGCTGCTTTTAATATTTGTTCTTTGTGTTTGATCTTGTTAATTTATTTTTTGTCTTGGAGTGTTTCTCTTAGGGTTTCTCCTTTTTGGGGTTTTCTGGGGTTCTTGGACTTGTGTGATTATTTCCTTCCCCAATTTAGGGAAAACTTCAAATATTATCTCAAATATTTTATCTTGGTCTTTCTATTTGTCTTCTTCACCTGGGACTCCTACATTTCGAATTTTGGGGCATTTAACATCGTCCCAGAAGTCTCTGAGATTGTCCATTTTCTTTTAATTCATTTTTTTCCCTCTCTGTTTCATTTATTTCTACCATTCTCTCTTCTACTTCACTTATCCTATCTTCTGCCTCCAAGAGTTAGTCTACTCTTGGTTCCCTCCAGAGTGTTTTCTTATTTCATTTATTGCATTATTCATTATATATTTACTCTTTTCTAGGTCCTAATTTATTCTAAGTCCTTGTTAAACCTTTCTGACATCCTCTCAATCCTTGTCTCCAGGCAATTTATCTGTAATTCCTTTTTTATTTTCAAGATTTTGTATCATTGTCACTATCATTATTCAGAATTCTTTATCAGGTTGATGCCCTATTTCTTATTCTTTTATTTGGTTTGGTGGACATTTATCCTGTTCATTTACATGCTGGGTATTTCACTGCCTCTTCATCTTGTTTATATTGCTGTGTTTGGGGTCGCCTTTCCATATTCTAGCAGTTTGTGGAGTTCTCTTTATTGTGGAGTTTCCTCACTGTGGGTGGGTTTGTACGAGTGGCTTGACAAGTTTTCCTGGTTAGGGAAACTTCTGTCTGTGTTCTAGGGGGAGGAGCTGGATTTCTTCTCTCTGAAGTGCAATGAAGTGTCCAGCAATGAGTTATGACATGTCAATGGTTTGGAGTGACTTTGGGAAGCCTGTATATGGAAGTTCAGGGCTATGCTCCTGTGTTGCTGGAGATTTTGCATGGTATATCTTGCTCTGAAACTTGTTGGCCCTTGGGTGGTCTTTGGTTTCAATGTAGGTATGGAGGCATTTGATGAGCTCTTATCGATTAATGTTCCCTGGAATCAGGAGTTCTTTGGTGTTCTCATGATCTGGACTTAAGCCTCTTGCTCCTGGTTTTCAGTCTTATTCTTACAGTAGCCTCAAGACTTCTCCATCTATACAGCACCAATGATAAAACATCTAGGTTACAGATGAAAAGTTTCTCCACAGTGAGGGACACCCAGAGAGGTTCACAGAGTTACATGGAGAACAGAAGAGGGAGGATGGAGATAGAAGTGACCAGGAGGAGAAGAGGGGGAATCAAAAGGGGAGAGAGCAAGCTAGCTGTAAACACTTCACTATGTGCTCTCAACAGTCTGGATCGCTCAGAGATGTTCAGAGTTACACAGAGAAGAAAAGAGGGAGGAAGGAGACAGCAGTGGCCAGGGGGATAAAGGGGAGAATTAAAAAGAGAGAGGCATATCCAGCCAGTAATAAGTTCCCTAATTGTTCTCCACAGTCCAGGACACACAAAGAGATTCACAGAGTTGGGTAGATAAGAGAAAGGGAAGGGAGGAGATAGAGACGACCTGTTGGAGAAAAATGAGATCCAAAAAGGGAGAGAGCAGTCAGGCCAGTGATCTTGCTCCCAAGTAAAAATGGCTACTGAAGACTGGGTTCTTAAAGGTACAAAATTGATAACAAATACCAAAAATCAAAAATTAAAAATCTAAAATAGAGTTTGTATTCTCAAAAATACAATATTAAAGGAAAAACCAAGTAACAAAAATTACTATATATATATATATATATATATAATATTCTTTTATTCAATGTAACTGTAGGTTATAAAAATAAAAATTAAAGGAGTAGTAAAGGTGTTAAAAATAAAAAAAAAATAACTTTAAAGAATGAAAATAGTAAAAATATATCTAGGATTTTCTCTGGAGTTGTGGACAGTGTGGGCTCAGTTCACTTTCAGATAGTTCCTTGATCCACATTATACTTCTATAAGATCTATAGGCCCCTTCTTATGTTCAGTTCCATTCAGTTCAGTCGCTCAGTCATGTCCAACTCTCTGTGACCAAATGAATCGTAGCACACCAGGCCTCCCTGTCCATCACCAACTCCCAGAGTTCACTCAAACTGTCATCCATTGAGTGAGTGATGCCATTCAGTCATCTCATCCTCTGTCATCCCTTTCTCTTCCTGCCCCCAATCCCTTCCAGCATCAGAGACTTTTCCAATGAGTCAACTCTTTGCATGATTTGGCCAAAGTACTGGATTCTCAGCTTCAGAATTATTCCCTCCAAAGAATGATGGAAATCTCAGGTCAGATCTCCTTCAGATTGGACTGGCTGGATCTCCTTGCAGTCCAAGGGACTCTCAAGTGTCTTCTCCAACACCACAGTTCAAAACCATCAATTCTTTGGCGCTCAGCTTTCTTCACAGTCCAACTCTCACTACCATACATGACCCCTGGAAAAACCATAGAATTGACTAGACAACCTTTGTTGGCAAAGTAATGTCTCTGCTTTTCAATAAGCTATCTAGGTTGGTCATAACTTTTCCTCCAAGGAGTAAGTGTCTTTTAATTTCATGGCTGCAGTCACCATCTGCAGTGATTTTGGAGCCCCCCCAAAGTAAAAATCTGACACTTTTTCCACTGTTTCCCCATCTATTTCCCATGAGGTGATGGGACCAGAAGACAATGTAGGCGGTGCTAATTGCAGGTTTTTAATCTATTGCAACTGTCACTTCCAGGGCAGTTCCCTTTGTTGTCGCTTCTTCCTTTTTTCTGGTCTCTTCAGTGTCTAATTTCTGCCCTGATCCAAAGGGGTGGTGGTGGACAATTTTTTAGGCTTACTTGTTCAGGAGTGCTGTGGGGAGGGAGGAACACTGCAAACAAATATCACTGGCATGTGTGGGGAGTGCTCCCAGTGTCTCGGGAACACTGGGTTTGTCCCAGCTCAGCGCGTGTGTGCTTTCCCAGTCTACACTACGCAGGTTCTAGGTTGCTCTACGGGGAACTGTCTGAGGCGGGCCCTGGGTTGCATGTGCTTCCCAGGTCTGAGCCGCTCAGGTGACCAGGTGTTTGGCAAGCACGGTTGCTCCTACTTATCGCCTCTCCCATCCCTGCCACTCGGTTTTGTGAGTGTACAACTGGCACACCTTCTTAGGCTGATGTTGACTGTCCAGAATCCCAAGAAGTCTTGGTTAGCAATGAAGCCTGCTTGCAGTTTGGTAGATGATGCCTCTCTGGGACCTCAATTGCCCCCTTCCAGCCCTGGCTGCCCTTGCTCCCTGTCTCTGGCAGGGGATAGGCCAGTCCACAGCTGGCTACCTCTGTTCAGTCCTTTGTTCTGTGAGCAGGCCTGGTGGTGTCTTCGTTTAGGGGTTTTCACTGGATTAGCAATCTTAGGGCCTGGTTTGCTATCTCAAGTTAATTCCCTCAGATTGCCCTTGGCACATTCAGGCCAGGTCCTTACTCTAAGCAATGCAGCCGGCACCTCCCTGCCCAGCCTGCTCTTGCTAGGAACGGATGGAGGTGTCTGTGCTGCTTCCCCACTGGGAGTTGCCATTGAGCATGTAATCCTTAGGTTTAAATTTTTAATTTATTTTTCCTCCTACTTATGTTGTCCTCTGAGGTTTCAAGGCTCACCACTCTCTCACCAGTGAGAGTGTTTCCTGCTGTTTGGAAGCTTCTCTCTTTTTTAAGACTCCCTTCCCAGGACAGATCTCCATCCCTATCTCTTTTGCCTTTCTTTTTAATCTTTTAAAATTTTTCCTACCTCCTTTTGAAGACAATGGGCTGCTTTTCTGGGTGCCTGATGTCTTCTCCCTGCATTCAGAAGTTGTTTTGTGGCATTTACTCAGCATTCAAATGCTCTTTAGATATGTTTGTTAAGGGAGAAAGTGGTCTCCCTGTCCTATTCCTCCACCACCTTAGGACTTGCCCTCAAATTACTCATAATTCCCATGAGATCAATCGGGCCTTGAAGACAATATTGCCTTGCTAGTAGGAAATAGTAAACCTGATCTAAAGGCTGGTTTCATCTCAGCTTAAAAAGCTTTATAGCAAGCCTTCATAAGAAATGCAGTTGTTTCCAAGAAATTAACAATGCTTGCAAACAGTGAAAGGAATAATTTATAAAATTTAAAAAATCCATCATCCAAATGTAAAGTGACCATATCCACAATCCAATTTAAAATTTCCATATAAATTGTGAAAGTATTTGTCCTAGTTTCATCTCAATTTTGTAAGGTAATTTTCCTCTGATTAAGAAAAATAAATAAATTTAAAAAGAAAAAAATCCAGATGTGTAAAGAAGCAGGAAAATATGCATAATGAGGGAAAATCAATTAGTAAAAACACAAGTAAAATATATATTATGTAATTAGCAAGGAAGGACATTAAAATGCTTACTACATCAATAATGCTTATATTCATGAAGCTGAAGAACACTGAGTATATTAAATAGAGACATGCAATATAGAAATGCAAAGACTGTGGGAAAAAAATTAATTGTGCATCAGTGAGCTTTGAAGTAACTTTAAGAGTGCTAAAAGATATGTAAATGGAATCCCACAGGAAGTGAAAGACAGGAGAATAGAGCAAAGAACTTCATAATTACTGGCTGAAAAATTTCCAGGCATGATGAATGCTTTAACCTTGTTAACACAGAAGCTCAATTAATTCAAGGACAAGAAATATGACAACTATACAAAGGCACATCATAATTCATGGTTTAAGACAATCAACCAAAAAACGTAACCAGAAGGAAAAACAGACACAGTAGAATAAAACATGATGATGACAGCAGATTAGGCAAATGAAACAATGTTAGCCAGAGGACACTTGCACCACATCTTAAATGCTGAGAGAAACATAACTGACCTAGAATTCTATACCCAAGAAAGATACATATCAAAAACAAGATAAAATACTTTCTCAGACATACAACAACTGCAAGACTGCATCACCACCAACAGACCAATGTAATAAATATTTCTTAAAAGCCTTGTGAGTTGGAATTTAAAATGAAGTGAAAATCTAGATCTACAGGGGGAATGAACATTACTGAAATGATAAACATGTAATATGTATTAAAAGGTAAATATAGGGACTTCCTTGGTGGTCCAGTGGTTAAGGATCTGCTTCGCAATGCAAAACATTGGCAAATGGAAAAGTTTTGTTACTTTGCCAGAGAACTATGATCCCACTTGCCACTGAGCAACTAAGCCTGCATGTCTCAAATAGAGTTTACACGGTGCAAGTACTGAGCATGCCCTAGTGAAATAGAGAGTCCCTACCACAAGGAAGATTCTGCATGCCACACTAAGACTCAGTACAGACAAAGAAATTATATATAAATAAATAATTTAATAATTGTCATATTTAATAATGATAGACTGGCAAGTTAAAGATGCACACCATGGATTTTAAAACTACTTAAAAAACAGTTACAGTGAATAAAGTGACAAAGGATATAAAAGGGAATCAGAAAAACTACTCAGTCACAGAGAAGTCAGGGATCAAAAGAAACATGGAAAGAAAGAACATGGGACAAACTGAAGATAAAGATCAAGATGATCAAATTAAACCCACCTAGAGTTAACTCCTCAGATGTGAACCCAGACTGAAGATACAACTAGGGCCCAGACGACAGCAGGTCCCCATACACTGCACTGTGCAGGCAAAACAGAGCCTGCCAGGCCCCAGGGCCTCATGTGCCTGAGCACAGAACAGCACCAAAATATTATAAAGAACAGTAAATTAGAAGACTTCAATCATACAAAGTACATCCTCTGTTTATAAAGAAATGGCATTAGAAATCAATGTTCAATGCACAGAAGAAGAATAAGGTGCTAGCATAGTGTGGACCTTCCCTCTTTCAAAACTCTAATTCTTCTCAGGAGGGAGCAGATAAATTTACAGGACTTACATCTCTTCAATACTAAACATACTTGACATACATAGACAATACTAGACATTCATGTTTGATTTTCATGGTTCAGTCTCCTCTTTCTTCTCCTGTCTTGCTCATCCTGAGCAACAGGAACTGTTCCTCTAAACCACAGCTCAATCACTACACACAAAGCTGGATGATATTTGCAGAGTCTTTCGCATGAACCAGTGAAAACTTGTTTTCTCCTATTTCGCACTCTTGGCTCTTTTCAGCCGTCCACAGCTCTTGTCCTCCCTGCTAGGACTCTGGTCCTCTGTCACTTGCAGCCATGTTCCCATACACCGGGTTTTAATTACACCCAATGAAATTCCTAATTAGAGTGGCCATAATACACGCATAAAGGGAAAGAACAGGCAGCTCCTTACTCTCCTCTCATTATTTAGCTACATTTTTCACTGAAAACTTGTGTAGCAAGTTTGTTACATACTAACGTTCAAGTTGAAAACTTTGAAACATATAAAAGTGCATTTGCATGTGCAATCACCTCAGTTAGCTCACAGGTCTGACACCCATTGTCTTGGGCACATCCAAGACAAGTTGGTGTGCATTTGTGTACATTACTGTAGAGAACTGTATGGAGTGCAATAGTGCAGGACTTTATTTCAAGCCTACACTGTCTGAAAGGAAGCATAAATGCAGTGGTAATGTAGACGGTACTACTATTCTATTTTTAAAGGTGTGCTTAGTTGCTCATCTGTGTCTGAATTTTCAACATATGGACAGCAGTCCGCCAGGCTCCTCTTGCCATGGGGATTCTCCAGACAAGAATACTGGAGTGGGTTGCAATGCCCTAGCCAGGTATTGCAAGATTAAAAATGTTTTCTTTATTGTGTGTGTTTTTTATGTATTATTTGTGTGAATAGTATCATAAAGCTATTAAACTGCAGTAACATATAGCCACTTGTCTTAGATGGCTTTCTAAATAACTTTGCTGGACTTATGAAGAAATTGGGATATTTGAACGCCCTTTTGAAATGTAACTTGTTCATACCCAGGGGACTTACTGTTCTGCTAAAACCTGTGGATCCAAAAATGAATGCATCCCCTCCAGGTCCAAGGAAGTCACATTCTTGGTTGGAATTTTAGAGGAAACGTGAGACCTCCATAATTCTAGGCATATCAGTCCTGCAAAAGACCTTGATCAGGAGAAACTAATATTAAAGTAGAAATAATCATAGTGTTTCTACCCATTTCTATAAAGTGCTGCTAAGTTCTCAACACTGGATCTTGAAATGCTGGTAGACTAGATGGAGAAGTGATGTGAACAGTAATAAGGAAGGTGAGACAGGTAGGTCAGAATGTGAGGTAACAAAGACAAGGTATTTAAAAGCTGAAGAATAGAGAGAAATTTGGGACCTGAGTTGGAAAAGCAGTTTTCAAAACAAATTAGGTCATGAGGTATATGTAATCCTCACTTCATTCGGTAGGAGATCTCTACTGACCAGTCTGCCTTTATTTTCTGGAGCACAGTTCAGATCTTTCTGCTGTTTCTCATTGCTGTTTCTTCTTGGCTCCCACACTGTGCACAGCTGTTTAGCCTATTCCATTCTTTTTGTTGTTGTTGTTGTTCTTTAAAGCAGCCGCTGGTGGCTACCTACAGTATGATGTATTATTTGATTCTCTTTCAAAACTGAAAATAGTTTGCTATATAGCCATAAGCCCAATAGCTACAGGACTGCACTTCCTACTCACTTGTGCTCTTAGTCATGACAGGTGACTTAGAGATGCAAGCAGATCTGTAAGAGGGATTTCTTGGAAGACTGCTTTCAAGGAGCTGATTTAGCTGAGAGGTGGGACTCTTCCCTTCCCCACTCACTTCCTAACTGTTGTCTGGATTTTAGTTGTGATGGCTGGAACTCCTACAGTTATAGTGGACAATCATGTAACCTTGGAGATGGATAGCATCCAAGCTCTGGCTTCCCCACCTCCAGCTTTGTTTCAGTGGGAGAGAAAAATCAAGTTTATCTTGCCAAAGTTATGGTTGTTTTAGTTTTATGCCATGTGCATCCAAACTTAATCCTGATACTACTATATGTTTAATATGATATAGTCTTATTATTTTGTTGGGTTTAGTGAATATATTTATATTTTACATTTCTCTTTTTTTATTTTATAAATTCATTCATCAACCATTATACTTAAATTGTATACAGGCAAAATTATTATTATAAGCATGTTTTCCTTTAGATTTTGCGTTTTTATACCTTTAAAAAAATTTTTTTACTTTATTTTACTTTACAATACTGTATTGGTTTTGCCATACATTGACATGAATCTGCCACGGGTGTATACGAGCTCCCAATCCTGAACCCCCCTCCCCCCTCCCACCCCATATCAGCTCTCTGGATCATTCCCATGCACCAGCCCCAAGCATCCTGTATCTTGTATCGAACATAGACTGGTTCTTCGTTTCTTACATGATAGCATACATGTTTCAATGCCATTTTTATACTTTTTTAAAATCTTCTTTCGATTCTTGTTTTCTCTATATTTGTACAGTTTGGGCTGTGTCCTCTCTTATAATCTCATCCATATTCATATCTACAGGACAAAACAGACTGAGGACTGTGTGGGGAGAACCAAAGAAGAATGAATTACAGAGACATGAATGAAGGGTGGTGGACCTTATAACTCATCATGAATGTTCTTCAGTAGGATCACATTCCCCTGCCTTTCTGTGTGCCCACCACCCCTAGTTTTGCCATAACCATGGAAGATACTTCAGCCCATGGAATTTGAGTAGAGGTGATATGTCACTTCCAAATGGAAGCATTATTTTCTGTCCCACTAGCCGGAATGCAGATATAATGACAGGAGCTGGAGCAGCCATGTTAGACCTGAGGTAAGTAGCACAGGCAGAGATGTGACAAGAAAGAAGTGGGCCCTCATCTCTGTGGAGAGACCTGCACTAACATTATATGAAAAAGAACTGAAATTGTGTTGTAGTTAAGACAGTGCTATTTAGTGTTTGATTACAGTCATTGAACTTGTAACCTAACACTCATAATAAAATAACTGATCTTTGTGTTAGCCTTGTCTTGACATTAGGGTCTAAATGAGACAATATCTACTGACATATACTTACAAGTGAGTCAAGTGACAGCCCTGCCCTCTGGAAGCTGTGCTCTAGTGTGAGATTCAGAAACTGAAGCAAGAACAAAGTCACATGGCAAGAAAGCTTCAAGATCCTGTAGGAACCCTTAGGAGGGGAACCTCAATCAGTCTTGATCTCAGGAGATTGCTTGAAGCAGGAGCAATCTTCTATCAGTCTCCTCATAAATAGGCCATGGTGCCAAGTTTCATGTAAAAGTGATTTATTTCAAATTCTTTCCAGAGTGTTTTCCCTTTTGATCCAGTGCTTGAAGTGAAGAAGTCGCTCAGTTGTGTCCAACTCTTTGGGGCCCCATGGACTGTAGCCTGCCAGGCTTCTCTGTCCATGGGATTCTCCAGGCAAGAATACTGGAGTGGGTTACCATTTCCTTCTCCAGGGAATCTTCCCAACCCAGGGATCGAACCCAGGTCTCCCGCATTGGAGGCAGATGCTTTAACCTCTGAACAACCAGGGAAGTCCAGATATGCATTTGAGACCTGGATTAGGAAGATTGAAAATGCCCCAGGGCAAGTAAGCTGGTGGGCCACAACTACTGAGCCTGAGTGCCCTAGAGCCTGTGAGCTACATCAAGCGAAGCACATGATTGAAAAGCCAATGCATTGCAATTACAGAGGAGCCCCTGCTCACTAAAAATAGAGAAGTTCTGAGCAGTAATGAAGACCTGCTGCTGCTGCTAAGTCACTTCAGTCATGTCCGACTCTGTGCGACCCCATAGATAGCTGCCCACCATGCTCCCCCGTCCCTGGGATTCTCCAGGCAAGAACAGTGGAGTGGGCTGCCATTTCCTCTTCCAATGAATGAAAATGAAAATTGAATGTGAAGTTGTTCAGTCCTGTCTGACCCTCAGTGACCTTATGGACTGCAGCCTTCCAGGCTGCTCTGATCATTGGATTTTCCAGGCAAGAGTACTGGAGTGGATACCATTGCCTTCTTCATAATGAAGACCTAGTGCTGCCAAAAAAAAAAGATTCTCCCAGAGAAACCAGTGAGGTCTCAGGGGAAGCAGGACATGAAAAAGGATGAAACCAGTCTGGGTCTGATATCATGCAAGTCATGGAAAGGAACGCTACAGAGTGTTTTCAGAGACAACTTGGAATATAAGTTGTGCCTCAAATGTGCCCCAACCCAAGGCTAGGGAGCTGGGATTTCACTCTCCCACTAACGCCTCCCTTTCATCCTTCAACTAACACCCAGCTGGTGTCTCGAAGCCCTTGTATTAGATCTCCAAAGACAAATCAAAGGTGACACTAGAAGCAAAACAGATCAATGTTCAGGAAAATGCAACCTCAGATAATGTCTAGATTTCCACACAAAACCCGCCATCTCCAACATCATATCTGAAATCCTGCGAGTCTAAAGAACTCCATGGGTCTCTATATGTAAGCATTAAAAAAAAAATCAGGTTTTAATATATATAGGAGTGTAGTTGATTTACAACACTGTATTAATATCAGTTGTGTGGGAAATTAATTTCCTTATACATACACATAGACTTCCCTGGTGGCTCAGACGGTAAAGCATCTGTCTACAATGTGGGAGACCCGGGTTTGATCCCTGGGTCAGGAAGATCCGCTGGAGAAGGAAATGGAAATCCACTCCATTACTATCACCTGCAAAATCCCATGGACAGAGGAGCCTGGTAGGCTACAGTTCATGGGGCCGCAAAGAGTCAGACACGACTGAGCGACGTTCTGTTGATACATACACATGCACCCATTGTTTCTTAGATTCTTTTCCCATATAGGATATTACAAACGGTTGAGCAGAATTCCTGTGCTGTATAGTAGGTCTTTGTTGATTATCTATTAAAGAAAGTAGTATACATATATTAATCTCAAACTCTCAATTTATCCTTCTCCCATCTTTCCACTTTGGTAACTATAATTATTGTTTTGATGGAGGAAAGTGTCTAGGCACTTTTTGGATCAGGGTCTGTGCTTGTGAGAGTGCAGTGGCCGGGGAAAGCAAGCCTGAGAGGGATTCATTTCAGATGATGCTAAATATTGAAAAGGACCCAGAAATGCAAAAATTTGGGAGAAAAACATTGTAGATGTGGCAAGTAGCCCGTGCTAAGGACCAAAGTAACCAAGCTTAATAAATGACTACACTTTCACTACCATCCTTCCTTCCATGCTTGGAACTGGCCTACAGGTCAACCATCATGATCTCATCCCATGCTTTAGTTGTGAGTTAGCAGCAACGAGACATGTCAACCTTCCCAAGAAGGGAGAAACTTGGGCTTTCACGAGACTGAATATGCTCTGGATTCAGGGATGTGCCCTCACACTTTGTATCACCAGGAACATCAGGTGATAGAGGCATCATCAATGCCTCTGACTATCTCCATGTACTTGTTCTCAGGGGTAGAATCACAAGGAACTGATGGAGTAAAGAAACAAGTTATGACTCTTGTTTCATCTTGCCCCATGTGATTCCCACGGACTTTTGAACATACTGCTCTCTGACCAAAAACTCTTTCCTCTATTCCTTCTTCAAAGGTGGCTTGTGAATTACATCAGCACTTGTTTGTGAAACCTGGTGGCTGGAACTCAACTCACAGTCAGTTGGGACCCGGGGATGTCCAGCCTTGTCCTGTGTTTCTGTCCTTTTTCTCCAACCGGGATTCATAAAGCAAAGTATCTACAAAATATAAGGGTGATTGTAATTCTCTCAAGGCCTTTGAATCTCAAAGGACTATTCCGAGCATCAAAGGGGGAACACATGCCATGAATCCAGGCTAGTCTCAGACCCTGAACTCACTCAGCCAGTGGTTCTATGAGGAAACATAAGACATATATCTAAGTTGCCAGAAGGCTGAGAAGAGAATACTTCTTGCTGTGAATGCAGGTCCCAGTCAGGCAAGGGTCTCTTGTATGAAAGAGGAGTAGGAGCTCTGGGGATCTGAGTTGGGAGTGAGTCAGTCACCACCTGCATGACTGCCTCCTAAGGTAATTATAGCAGAGGCTCTCCCACTCTGTCTGGAACCCAGAAGAAACAGCCCTGCATTTTGCTTTCCTGCGGCTACCCGGAGGCAGGTCTGCTGATAAAATCGGACTGAGATTTGAGGGGCAAAGGGAAAGAAATTTCCACTCTGGAGCTTGCAGATATCTGAGAGCTACCCAGCAGCAGGTGCAATTGAGCTTTCTCTAATTTTTAACTTCCTGGAAGTCTCCTAGCCTGGGAACCAGAGTTCCTGGGTCCCAAGTCTTCACTAACTTACCTCGAGCCTTAAAATGAGTCATACACCCCACGGTTCAATTTCGCATCTCTTGGATGAGGGAAACTGGACTTGCTCTAGAACACTTGTTCCAGACTGAGGCTCAATGCCAGTCAGTGGACAAGTGGCTCAGAGGTGCCTGTTGCTGAGGATTCTGATGTTACCTCTGGTGAGGAGGGGGCTGTAACTGTCTCATGATATTCATGGGTCCTGGTCTCAGGACTGGGAGTGCTAGACCACTTGGCATACAACTGCTGTAACACCGAGAACCTTAGAGGCCTTGTCCACTGGAGCTTACTATCATTTGGGTTCTGTGGGATGAGATCAGGTAGTTATAAGTCAGAAGTTTTTAATGGAGAAACTTAACCCAAATTAGGATGATGAATCATCTCTCCTAAAAACCTCTGGGAACTAGATATGCCAGAACTCTTAGCCACATTTTGTATATTTTAAATACGATGTAAAGTAGGCCATCTTTTGGATGACCTGCCATTTGCTCTCTGGCTTGGGATGACACCTGCAGTTAGAGTGGAATCAAAGGGCCTCTGGCAGAGGCTGTCCGTCTCCCTGTGACTCAGTAGCAGTCAGTGCAGGTCTTTACCCCCCGCATCTGCCGCAGGAATTCCAGCAGGAAGGAAGTGACCTCCAAGTTTAATCAGAAGACTCAAGTTCTGGAACTCCGGTAGGCACTATTGTTTTCCCAGTGCTTCTTCCTTCCCTCCTGGGTCCTGTGCAAGCTGCCCACTGCCTCGTTACTGGGTTCTGAATTCCTGTTCCCTTCACCTGTAGATATCTAGGCAGTCCTACCTGTGGCTCCATCCCTATCCAGTCCCAATCCCTCACCTGCAGATGGCACTAAAGAAAGGAAAACCAAGATGGGTCTTCCCAGTTCATTCTTTCTAAAACTGTCTATATTCCTTCTGCTTCCAGTCCCTGTCCTGAATCATCAATATCTCCAGCTAGATGACTCAGCTTAAGAGAGGAATGGAGATGCAGATGGGGAAAGGACATGGTAAGGGTGTCAGGTGTGGGGGACAGTTTTCAGATGACAAGAGATGAGTTGGAGTAAGGAGTATGTAGTCTTCCAACCACTCATTTATTGGGAACCTGCCTGAATGTGTTATCTTGTGATCCTCAGGGTATCACTAAGACAGAAACTTCAAAATGAACTTTCTATAAACTTATTATTGCAAACAATTTCAATATGACAAATACAAGAAAAAAAGTGTCATGAACCCTATATTTCATCATTTGGCATCAATAACAACAAAACTAACCTCTTAGTCTCACAGGTTGTCATAGACTGGAGACTATGCAACATTAAGGAGGTGGCCAATTGAGATTACAGTGAAGACATTCTTGATTTGCATCAACCTTTCTCTTCTTGCTATGTTCTCACATGTGGTGGCTGAAGGAAAGAAGAAGAGGGAGAATAAGAGAGAATAAGAGGAAAAGGCTAATCCCATCATAAGGGACCACCATCAAAACCCCATGTCAACCTGGGTACTTCCCAAAGGCCCTACTCCCTAATACCATCACATTGAGAATCAAGGGTGGACATAATTCAATCCACAGGAGCTATGCATAACATAGCAGCTATCTATTTTTTAATCAAGACAGACCGCTGTTTCATTCTCTTTTTACTCCTTATTCATTTGCCCTGAAGTATTTTAGGTACAAGATATAACATTTCACCAAATGTACATAATGAATATTTTGGGTAGAATGATAAGATATGAAAAAAATGCTCTTTGGTTCCCTCCAAAGTGAATATTTTATATCCAATCCATGTGCAAATTTCCCTGATTTTCAAAAAGCAGGTGTCTTTTCATAGTTTATTGAAAGAATGTAGTCCTATGTTGCACTTGGTTACTCTCCTTTAGGACTGAATAAGTGTTCCTTTTCCAATTTTAATGCCATTTATTTGTTCAGAAATGGAGAGGATGCAGGGTGGTTTGCCTTACAGAATGTCCCACTATTGGTTTTAGAGCAGTAGTCCACAACATCAGCACAGTGTGTCAGTACCAGTGCCTGTCCTTGGTCTTTTAGGAACCAGACCTCCACGCAAGAGGTGAGCTGCAGGCCAGTGAGTGAGGTTTTATCTCTATTATAGCTGCTCCCCAACACTCTCTCATTACCCCCAGAAGGGACAGTCTAACTTGTTTTCCTGGAACTGTTTGTAGGTATGGCAAAACAAATACAGTATTGTAACGTAGAATAAAGTATTTAAAAAAATAAATAAAAGATTAAAAAATAGAATACTTAGGAATATTCCTACCTAAAGAAACTAAAGACCTATATATCGAAAACTATAAAACATTGATGAAAGAAATCAAAGAGGACACTAATAGATGGAGAAATATACCATGCTCATGGGTCGGAAGAGTCAATATTGTGAAAATGAGTATACTACCTAAAGCAATCTACAGATTCAATGCAATTCCCATCAAGCTACCAGCAGTATTTTTCACAGAACTAGATCAAATAATCTCAAGATTTGTATGGAAATACAAAAAACCTCGAATAGCCAAAGCAATCTTGAGAAAGAAGAATGGAACTGGAGGAATCAACCTGCCTGACTTTAGGCTCTACTACAGAGCCACAGTCATTAAGACAGTATGGTACTGGCGCAAAGACAGAAATATAGATCAATGGAACAAAATAGAAAGCCCAGAGATAAATCCACACACCTATGGACACCTTATCTTCGACAAAGGAGGCAAGAATATACAATGGAGTAAAGACAGTCTCTTTAACAGGTGGTGCTGGGAAAACTGGTCAACCACTTGTAAAAGAATGAAACTAGACCTCTTTCTA